>JAQPPZ010007159.1:600000-901525 GCA_028583015.1 Wollemia nobilis | reverse complement strand
CTTCATTTCCTCTTCCTATGGGTGACCCTTCAAATTCCCGCTTTTTCCCGCTTTGATTCACGCTCAAATTTGGAAACGTCCCGAAATTCACTCTGCATGTAACGCCCCTACAAGTTTGACACCTGCACGCCACGTGTCACGCACTTTTTGCGCCTGTCGTACCGCTTTTCTGTGACAGAACCCGACAAAACAGCAAGTCTACCCGTTCATCTTCCTGGCCGCGAAATCGTGACATGTCACGAAATTGTGACGTCGTTCTCTACCGTACGCGTCCAACGGATTTTTGTAGCGATATCGCTACCGTTTCCCAGTCGGGCCTCCTTGGCAACTTTATGTCGCGATTTCGCGACCATTATCATCCTCTTGCCTTCCTTCGACAAACCGTCGCGATATCGCTACCATTTTTTATCTTTCGAACAACATGTCACGATTTCGCGACACCTTTTCTTTTCTCTCAGCGACATGTCGCGATTTCGCGACACCTTTTTCTTCTTGGTCACCGACACGTCACGATTTCGCGACACCTTTTTCTTCCTGGCCACCGACATGTCGCGATTTCCTCACGACGCTTTTTCTCGTCTTGCTGTCGTTGACCGCGCCGACCGTGATTTTCCGACATGTCACGATTTCGCGACACCTTTCCGGTGCGGTCACGATTTCGCGACATGTCGCGATTTCGCTACCGTCGCGATTTTGCGACCCTTTCTACACTTATGCATTTTTTCTTTTTTTTTGCACTTCGGCATCCGGGTCACCGAGATCCTTCCCCGTGAGCCTTGCAAAAAGGTGGGTCCCCAATTTTGGGGTGTGTTGTGGATCAACCACAACAGTACCTTCAACCCAACACAACTGCCAAGCACAGCCACCGCGTTTCGAACGCTGGTCTCCTTGCGTCCAAGCACTCTAGCCACTGCCCTCTTGCCACTAGGCCATGCTGCCCGGATGGCTTCCAACTGATCTGCGCCTTTCCTTTTATCTCTATTCGTTGGCATACACAAACACAAATTTCACAGTCTTTTTCACGAGCTCCAATTCACATGCAATTTTTTCGTTCGAGCAAGGATAAAAATTAATGCCCCTTGGGCATGGTTTATATAATAATTTCCACCTTTGTTTGAATACGTCGATGCTTCGAATTTTCTTTAAACCACATGACGTCGGTGCTTCAAATTTCTTCCAACTATAGAACATGGGCACTTTAGACTTTATTAATTTATAATTTATTTAAATTCTTTTGAATTTAAATATTATAAATTAATTCTTTTAGAAACCTTTGGGCTTATTAAGTCCTTCTCATTGCATAACTTGGTATAAGTAACATTTATTTATAAAATTTAAATTCACATTGAATTTAAATAATTTATAAAATAAATATTATATCTCCTTTTTAACTTTGCAATAAGCCTCCTTAGGTTTTTATGAAACACCTTTTAAACTAAGCTTCCATATAAAATTAAAATATTATGGAGCCCTTTTGCCTTTAACTTCTGCACTGATTCTCTTGACCTTTGGCGTTATTTGAAGCTTCTTCCTGGATATCAAATGACAACCTTGACAACTTTGTTTCTTGACGAAGTCCTTGAAATTAATGATGACTTCATCCGGTGACATCAATGACAACTTTGACTTAGGGACTCAAAATGTCCAACAATCTCCCCCTTTGTCATTGATGGCAACCCAAATTCTTTTACCAAAAACTTGACTTCTTCTTCTGTGCTCTCCCCCTGGGACATTGCTCCCCCTGGCTCAATGCTTTCTCAAATATCAAATCTCTCCCCCTTACTCAAATCTCTCCCCCTTTGACATCAATGGCAAAGGGTCACCTTTGGGGCTCGGGGCTAAGAATGAGCCTCTTAGCTTAGCCCCTCCCCCACCTCCTTTTGAGGTGGTTAATTCTAGGGTGGGAGTATTTCTACTCCCAGAAAGCACTGTTCTTTACCTTTATCCTCTTTTCTTCTTATCTAAATTTTTTGATTCCTTTGACTATTTCTATCCATGTCCATGTTCCTGTCCATGTCTACATTCCTATTCCTATTCATGTCCATGTTCCTATTCCTGTTCATGTTCCTGTTCATATCCATGTTCCTGTTCTTCCTGTTCCTGTTCCTGTTCTTGTTCATATCCATGTTCCTATTCCTGTTCATACCTATTTTTGGAATGTCTGCTCTACACCACTTTGTTGTGTGACCATCATTATTGCACTTATAACACTTAATGTTATTATTCCTTGAAGGTGCAAATGTCTTAGGATTTCTCCTAGTGAAGCCATATCCTCTTCTATCATGAACCCTGCAATTCATTGCCTTGTGACCAAACTGATTACATGAGTAGCAATACCCATGGAAAAGTTGTATGTTCCCATATTCTTGTCTTTCATGTGTCTTGCACTGTGAAGCCATGTGCCCAAACCTGTGACATGAAAAACATCTTCCATTGAAGAAACCTTGCCTAGACCCCATTGGTCTCTTAGTCTCTTCTACCTGTTTCTTGTTCCATCTGTTCCTTACTTGTGCATTGTTCCTTTCCTTGTTGAACTTTCTATTGTCCAACTTATCCTTAGAAGTCTCACTCTCTCTTTTACTTACTTCTTTTGATGCTTCTTCTTTTCTGGTGTTTGAGCTTGACTCTCCTTTTCTTGCTTCTTGTTTCCCTTGTTCTTCTTTAGAACTAAGTCCTGTTATGGTGACTGATGACCTTTGTGCATTGATAATCCTATCCAAAGTCTTTGAATTTTCCTCAAACTTGTGTAGCTTGTCCTTAGAACCTTTTACTTCCATCCTTAGTGATACTATCTCATGTTCTAATCTTTCACACTCTAGATCTTTTACCTTTAATTTTTCAGCCATACCTTCTTCAATATTCCTTGCCTCTTCAACCTTGATTTTGAAGTTGGTGAGTTCCTGTAGAAACTTTGCTTTTGCTTTCTCATCTTCTTGAGCTTGAACCCTTAATCCTGAGTTCTCCCTTTTTAATTCTTCAATAGTAACCATAAGTCTTTCACATTCTATCTCTTTTACCTTTGACTTTTCAACCAAATATTTTTCAACTTTCCTTGCCTCTTCAACCTTATCTTTCAAGTCAGAGAGATCTTGTAGAAGCTTTGTCTTACATTTCTCATCCTCTTGTATTTGAGCCTTTAATTCTAAATTCTCCTTTTTCAATTCAACAAGTTCCTTAAGAGTGGCTTCCTCCTTTTCCTTTTCTGAGTCTTCCTCTTCTTTCTTTCTTTGATCTTCTATAGGAGCATTTTCTTCTAATACTGAAAGTAGAGTTTTTTCTTCATACCTATTTTGATTGTCCCTGTTATCCTTTCTTGAACCAACCTCTAGGATTTCATTTTCGAAAATATCATCTTCATCTTCACCGCTACTAAACCCATTGCAATAACCTGCATCATGGCCGAGTTGACCACAAACAAAACATTCTTCACCTTCTTGTGGACAATAAGCTGCATGGTGACCTGTATTCCTACATCTGGTACAAAACTTTATCAATCTGATATTTTCTCCATTGCTTGATTCATCTCTTGAATCTATTTCCATTCTTCCTCCCAAAACAACAATATCAAATTCATCTTCTTTTTCTTTCATGACCATGTGTGTTCTTTTCTTCTTGTGTCTCATGGTTCTACTTTTGCCTTTCTTTGCCATTTGTGTTCTTGTAAGATCTTCCTTCAAGTTGTTAAACCTTTTCGAAGGAACCAACTCCGATACCAATTGAAGAACACAAGCTTATACTTGAGAGGGGGGTGAACAGTATAAGACCACTTTTTACTTTTCTTTCCCAAATAGTATTATCCAATATAATCAATGGCAATATCAATAGCAATAACCAAAGCAATGCACAAATCATCACACACAATAGAGACACCAAATTTACGTGGTTCACCCAATGTGGGCTACTCCACGGAGAAAATATTTCACTAAAATTTTCTCAATCAATCTCTTGGGAATCCTTTCCCTATTACAATGTTTATGGACCTTTGTCCAAAGGAGATACTGATCCCCTAAATCAAGTTCATGGATCTCTATCCATAGGAGAACTCCTTCTCCTCTGCTCTGGCTGGTGATCCTCTAGAAGACTACTGCCTCCACTACATTGGCTTGTGGATCTCTCTCCACTGAAGACTCTTGTCCCCACTCAGAAGACCTATCCTCACTACCCTGGCTGATGGATCTCTATCCACTAGAGACCACTATCCTCTCTGCTCTATCACCTCCAAATCTCTATCTCAAATCTACACTAAACATAGTCCTTCGATCTAGCACAAATCTACTCAATCTCTATCTCTGGTCTAGCATAAACTTATCCTCAAATCTACACCAAACTCTGCTCCACAAGTCCACTCATAACTTGCTCAATTTTCTCAACAAGTCCACTCAAAACTTGCTCAAATATGCTCAACAAGTCCACTCAGAACTTGCTCAAATCTTCTCAACAAGTCCACTCAAAACTTGCTCAATCTTCTCAACAAGTCCACTCAAAACTTGCTCAATCTGCTCAACAAGTCCACTCAGAACTTGCTCAATTCTGCTCAACAAGTCCACTTAGAACTTGCTCAATCTGCTCAACAAGTCCACTCAAAACTTGCTCAACTCTGCTCAACAAGTCCACTCAGAACTTGCTCAAATATGCTCAATAAGTCCACTCAAAACTTATCCAAATCTGCTCTCAATCAATTGTAAGCTTCCATAAAATCTTACTCAAATATGTCCACAAGTCCTCTCAAAGACTTACCTCAAATATTCTCAACAAGTCCACTCTAGAACTTGTCCAATCTCATAGAAACATAAAGAGAATTGTTAGAGACTCAATATGTTCTACACTCAATGCTCAATCAACTCAAATCAGAATATAGAATAGTTTGTTTTATGGAACTTGAACAATCACTTCACACACCCACTTGACTAGGCTCAACCAACTCTACTCAACCAATCACTCAATGAAACACCCCTTTCTCACAAACCCTAGTCCAAGCATATAACCACCAACTCAAAATATTTCCAACAATGCTCAACAACAAATCTCACATAACAATGATACTCATGTTCTTTTCAAACCCTAGTTCAAGTTCTTTGCATAACAACTCTCTTCAACAACAATGCTTATAAAATAATCTTCACATAACAATGATACTCATGTTCTTTTGCACAACCCTAACTCAAGTTCTTCACACAACCAATGGCTTCAACAACAATGCTTATAAAACAAGGTTTTAACAACAACTCTTTATTCCAGAAAACCTTGAAGCAATTACTCAAACACACTCAAAAGGAAACCCTAATCAAGTCCTTTTCACTCCAAACTTATTTTCCAGAAATTCAACCAATCAACTCAACCAAGGAAGAATTTGCCCATACCTTTTGCTTGACAAGGAGTAGACCACACAAATCTGCCACACTCACAATCACTTCTTTGCCAATCTCAAGAGAGGTTAGAAGATAATAATTTTCTCAATGAATCACAATACAAAATGATATCAAACAAAATACACCTTATCACTCCAACTTTAAAATAATATCCAACACCTTCATAATAATCTCTTTGGCAAAAGTCCCTTTAAAAATAAAATCAACACTCTTAAAGTCTTACTCCTCCAATATGCAAATATAATAATTAAGACTTTATTTAAAAATAAAATCAAACTCCTTATAACTCCAAATTTTATTAAAAATAATTTCCAACAAACACCAATTTTCAACTAGCAACCCTTTCAACTATTTCCAACTAGCAACCCCTTTTAACTCCCAACTTTAGGCAATATTAAAAATAATAAAAATTTAATTACCTTGCCTTTGGAGGGATTCGAACCCTCAACGCAACCCATGACCAACGCCTTAGTCATGGCTCCAACCACCGCGCGAGCTACGCGCTCGCTTGGAGTGTGGAAGCACCACATGCTTCAAAAGTATCCCCTCTTGCATTTTACAAAATGTGTGCCTCGCCTTTGGCGCCTTCAACCCAACACAACTGCCAAGCACAGCCACCGTGTTTCGAATGCTGGTCTCCTTGCGTCCAAGCACTCTAGCCACTGCCCTCTTGCCACTAGGCCACGCTGCCCGGATGGCTTCCAACTGATTTGCGCCTTTCCTTTTATCTCTATTCGTTGGCATACACAAACATGAATTTCATAGTCTTTTTCACGAGCTCCAATTCACATGCAATTTTTTGTTCGAGCAAGGATAAAAATTAATGCCCCTTGGGCATGGTTTATATAATAATTTCCACCTTTGTTTGAATACGTCGATGCTTCAAATTTTCTTTAAACCACGTGACGTCGGCGCTTCGAATTTCTTCCAACTATAGAACATGGGCGCTTTAGAATTTATTAATTTATAATTTATTTAAATTCTTTTGAATTTAAATATTATAAATTAATTCTTTTAGAAACCTTTGGGCTTATTAAGTCCTTCTCATTGCATAACTTGGTATAAGTAACATTTATTTATAAAATTTAAATTCACATTGAATTTAAATAATTTATAAAATAAATATTATATCTCCTTTTTAACTTTGCAATAAGCCTCCTTAGGTTTTTATGAAACACCTTTTAAACTAAGCTTCCATATAAAATTAAAATATTATGGAGCCCTTTTGCCTTTAACTTCTGCATTGATTCTCTTGACCTTTGGCGTTATTTGAAGCTTCTTCCTGGATATCAAATGACAACCTTGACAACTTTGTTTCTTGACGAAGTCCTTGACATTAATGATGACTTCATCCGGTGACATCAATGACAACTTTGACTTAGGGACTCAAAATATCCAACATATCAATTCCTTGTTTGATTTTCTACTAAAATCTCTAATGGTTGTTATTCCTCAATCTCGTCTCTACGTGGATGATCCCCAGAGTTGGATTCTCTTTATTCTTTTCTACCACACCCATGATGGTATCATTTACTATCAATTTCTCTTGGTTATGCACTATAAATACCCTACCATATCTAGCTATGGTAACTCACTACACTATTACATGCTCTAAGATAGGAGTTGAAGGAAGGGTGTAAACCTAAGTTTTACTATTTTTGTTATTCCCATCCACTCCTTCCATAAGTTTTTATTATTCCTGTTCCACTAGTATCTTGAAGATTTATTACCTATTTGAGGGCTTGGGTTAGGTTTTCCATCTTTTTTCTTCTACCTCCTCCTTCTTTTGGGATATTTAAAACCATATCCCTTTGCTTCTCCTAAGAAGTCTTGGTGTCTCCCTTAGTGTTTGTAGATTTAATCTTCTTAAGAGGATTTAACATTTCTAAAAGGGTCTCCATTTATGTGATCATAGTTTTTGGGCAAGACCAGACCAAAATACCCATATTTATGGTAAAATCTACACATAGATGATAGTACCTCATAATCTAGGTGATAATTCCAACATAGTCCTACAAGTTTGAGTTTTACTTTTATCGAAATAATTTGGCTAAGATCCATTTCAACACATAATCTAGCATAAACGATTGTGTTTTATTCCATTGTGTCTTTAGAGACACCCAAATACCTTTCAAGGAACCTATGATTTCTAATACCTATTCACTCTAAAGCTCTGTCAAAATTCCATACAATCATACCCAAATTGAGACAATAATGGGTTTAATTTGAGGATCAAATCCCACTCTCTAGGGCTAGAAAAATAATCCTATCGGGCCATGGTTTGTCTTTTCTAATTCAAATGTTTTATTTCTATTTTTTTTTAAGCTAAAAACCCCTTGCAGGGCCACCTTGGTCTGAGAGACCACGAATAGGGGATTCTACATTGTCAAATCCACCCGAGAGTCGCACCCGACCCCCGCCCGCACCAACATTATCAATTGGATTTTGGATACCCAATTCAGCTTTTTGGTAGGGTGGAGATTTGAAACCGGGACCTCCCTTGGAGGATTGCCCTCTCCACTCCAACTCACCTACAACACCTGGGTAATGTCTTATTTCTATTAACTAGTGAGGAAAAGCTAACAATAAAATATCCATTACTAATAAACCATAAGGAATACTCACCAAGAGACTCCTAGTTTTATTGAACCCATGAATGCAAGAAGTTCAAGGTAGGATGAATACCCATGAATTTGCAGATCACGTCATGATTGGATCTATATAGGATTTTTTATTCTACTATACTCTACTTAATGATGATCTTGGATCTTGATTTAGACTTTGGAAAACAATCATTTACTATTTGAGGTGCCTCCTTGCTCATTGATCTTTTTATAGCAGCCATAAAGAGCATTTTTAATGTTGTTTTTCATGCTACTTCAATCTTTGTTTGAGATTTCTCCTTCAACAAATCTGCAAACAAATTCTATCTATCTGAAAAGGAATTTGGAGGTGTCTCCTTTAGGCCCTCCTAGGGTAGCATTCTTGTCTAGGTTATTTTTTTTCAATCTTAGATATGTCCTCTACCATTATGATTTGTTAAATTTTAATTGAATAAGATTCATTTTATAACTCATTAAAATGATAAAATATTTTTTAATTAGTTGTTTGAGATTAAAATAATTTTTAATTGTACCATATAATGACCCATAGTTTAGTTATTATGCATATATTCCTTGATAAGAGTTATCCATGAACTTGTAACTAGACTACTAAACTATAATTACAGTTACTTTTAACTAGACTACTAAACTATAATTATTGTTCTTGTGGTTGCACTTACTATTCAATAAGGAAACTGAGAGTCTAGAGCTTGGTAAAGTGGACTATGATAATGTGAAGTTTTAGAAATATTACTCTACTAAGATGTAGTGCATAGATAGTAGAGGTGGAGTTTTGGTATTGTGAAGGTTGTTGTAGGAAAAGGTCAAGAATAAAGATGTTGAATTCTAGAATATTTGTATCTACAAAGAAAATGAAGAAGATCCAAGATGAAAGGATGTTACTGATTCCCTTGATAAAAAAAAATTGGAGATCTTAAAAATGAAAATCAAGAATTCAAACTTTTTATGAAAAAGATGCAAGTATCTAGTTATAGCAACTCAATTGAGATGAGAATTGAATATGTTTGTAAAATCTCAAGTTCTAATGGAAAGAGTTGTGATTTGTCAAAAATAGGAGACTTGAGTACAACTATTTTTCAAGCAAAAAATAATTATATATAAATTTAAAATATAAAAATTAAATTCTAATTTTTAAAATTATAAATAAAATTGAAAAATAAATTAAAACAAAAATGCATGAAAAATAAAATTTATTATCATTTACAAATTTTATAAATTTCGAAATATAACTTTAAAATATAAAATCTATAAAAATATAAATAAATTAAAAATATATATATATATATATATATATATATATATATATAATATATATATTTTTTTATAAGAAATGATTTAAGTTTTTTTTTTTTTTTATATTAAGATATGCGGAATCCCCCAACCCGTTACAACTCCACCAAGGAGACACACCCACCCCTCACACACTCACGCCACGGTTTGAACCTTGGACCTCCCGAAGAAGACCTAAAGCCCAAACCGTTGCCCCCGTAACCCCGGATGCAAAATGATTTAAGTTCTAAACTGACATATCTTGAAGATTTAATTTTGAATTCTATTCACTAACAAACATTTTAAAAATTATAAATTTATATTTATTTATGTTTATTTCATTGAAGGTGAATATAAATAAAACCTTTTATGAAATATTATGGAGCAACGCATATTTGCTTAATACACCTAAAAATAGAGCTAGCTTTTATATATATATATATATATATATATATATATATATATATATATATATATATATATATATATATATATAAACGCCGAGAGTTATCAATCTCGACGTAACTTTTAATGTCACTGATAATTTTCTTAATGTCGACTTTTTTAATAAAATATTAATATTTTTTACAGTATGGCTGACCTTTACCCCTATCCAACCACCAACCACGAGGGATCAACAACTACTACAGCAAAGAAGATCGAATAACTTTATATTATATAAATAATTTTCTTTAAAAACTGTTTTAGTTTTAAAAAAAATTAATTAAATTATTTTAATTAATGATATGTTTTATTAAATTATATTAGTTTATTTTGATTATATTTATTAATTTTTAATAAGAAAATTTATCGTATAATTATTAAAATTTATTTGGATTGCCGAAGGTTATCTATTCTACTACTACTAAAAAAAAAAAAAAAAATTATTAAATTATTACATCATTATATAATATAATAAAAATCTAACTATGATTAATATCTATACAAACTAAATTGAAAAAAAAAATTAATTAATACACTCACATCCCTGTAACTTAATTTAAAATGTTCTTTTTTATTGATTGTTTTGAATTTGTCTAAAGTTCATTGCTAGTATAATTGGAACCAGTTGAAATCTGTTTCAATGAAGGAGCTTAATAACAATTTAAAAAATCTATTAATATTATATACTTTATTCTCCCTCCCTACTTTTATTGTAAATCCATACCGAACATTTTTTAAAATAAATTAAATATTATTTTAACTGTTTTTATCATTTATAAATTGAAGTAAAGGTTAATCTTTATGTTTTAACAATTAAAATGGATTAATACTTATTATATATAAATAAATAGATTATAATTAATAATATTAAAAATAAATTAATATAAATGGTATTGTGTTTTAAAAATAGTATAAGCAAGAAGTTCGTTTTATTGTTTCTTATTTTAAATTTTAGGAGAAGAGCAGGGTTCAAAAACAAGCAATAGGGAATGTCATATTTTCTTATAATAAAAAAGTTTGGAATATATTTAAAACTAAAATATTTATATAAGAAAATGTTAGGTAGCATGAAAGAAAGAAAGAAAGTGGTTTTTTGAAATCTTTAACTAGAAGGAAAGATGCCTAGCTACAAGCATAGATGGTCTAGTTGGAGACAAGTGAAAGAGAGAGTCTATGACGATTTTGATCCAAGCAGTAGGTGTTATACTAGAAATGATTATCAAGGATGAGATGATTGAGCATGACATAATGGTTTTTAAAAGCAAAGGGTTAATATGCAAGTTCCACAAATACTAGTTAGGATTTTCAAGGATTTAAAATTGGATCAAGCGGAAGCAAGGATTGAATTGAAATTATTGCATGATCTTTTTTTTAAAGGATTTTTTTCTCATCATCTTCTCTAGTTTGGAAATTAGGGATAAAATAATGGGTGGTGACCCATGGTTTAGAGGGAGAAATACCCTAATTTAATATCATGGAGTTAGAATTTTTCTATGGATATAGAAACTATTAAATTGCTCCTAGAGAAGTTAGGTTTTTTGGACTCCTATATCAACTTATCAATAAGGAGGTTATGAAGAATATTGGCATTACTATGTGGGAGTTCATCCAAGAGTGATAAACTACTAAGGAGCGAAAGCATGTTGTATATACCTAGATATGTGTTTCCATGGATATTTTAAAATCTTTGTCATAATTTATTAAGATTAAATCTAAATTAGGAGAATGTGATCAAGAAGTAGATTACAAAAACATTGCATTCTAATGTTGTAAATTTTATGAGATTAGACACATGGAACAAGATTACAAAGTGAAAACAATAGAGAAGGAGACACAACTTTTTGATCATGAGATAAAATTACAGATGAAGCAAGGAGATTATAATATTAGTCTAATATAAGATTAGATCAAGGATATTTGCAAATAGAAGCCTGGCTAGGATGTTTTGGGATAGGATTCAACCCTAATTGTATTGAATCTTCTACTAAATCATTTTTACCTATTGAAGGAGTCCTTGATCATGAAGACCATTTCAAAAATCATCTTTAGCCAATACTATTTCTCTAAATGGGTGATTAGAATGACAAAATATTTCATAGCCTAGATATTATTTTTGTTAATACCTATGATCATCAATTTACCTAGTGAATTTTCTAACCTTAGGTTATCTCAAATTAATTGTTTACAAAGCATATCGTGATTGGGAAGAAATAAACATCAACTCATCCTTAATCACTCAACAACACACATCAGACCACCTCATTCGAAGCTAATTTTACTTAGAGATATCCTTCTCTCAAATAATAAATATAATAATATTGTGAGATCCATGTAGAGATCCCTAACTTAGAAATCTAGTTCAAGTAGACATAGAAATTTTAGGTGTTGTTGGGGACCAAATCCAGTCCCTACACTCTAGACACCATGACCTCCCAAAATGTAATCTTCATCAGGTGTGTTTGATACCCATGCCTCGCTTGGCACACAAGTCCTAGGAAGTCTAGGGAATGTGGGATGAGACTCCTTTATATGACATCAAGGATTTTTACCAAAGGCTAACTCTTTTTATAGATGTGATCTTTGGTGCACTCCTAATCTAGTCTAACCTACTAGCTTCTCACCAAGGAAAAGAGATAGAGGTTCATAACCGAAAGAAAAGAAATGGAAAGGTAAACCTAACTAGCCTAACTAACCTATGCTAGGATGGCAATGCACCAAATATAATATGTCTCCTTTCTAGATATTAGTGGGATGAATAAACATGGGAGCTATATTTCAACATGGTTGCAAACCAAATGATATCTTGTGAAAGCCATGATAGATGCTAGTCATAACCCCCCTTGGAGAAATACATGTACACAAAGACAAGGAAATAAATTTGGAATAATAATTTCTCATTGCATTCATATTAATAACCACATTATAATCATGCAAATAGAGAGAGGCTTGATGTCCTGTACATGCTATGACTTGAGGCTCGAGTTCAAACTAACACACAAAAGGGAGGCTTGAGAAGAAGAAAACTAATTAGACTAAATACTAGGCACAAGGAACTAGAACTATCTTCCTCTGGCTAATTATGTAAAAGAGATGCATATTTATAGATACAAGAGGAAACTTTCCCTCTTACAATTCAAAATTACCACTTCAAAAATCTTGCCTAAGGTCCTTTCCATTTGCTTTTTTTTGGTATTTTGGTTATCATTGCTAGCTTACGACTAATCAAATGTTTATGTTGGGTAGGAGTGCCCAAGTCATATTATCCCCTTCGATTGCATACATCTTAACTTTGTGTTCTAACTGGAAATCTATTTCTATCTTCTCACTATCAACTTTGAGGAGTTTGATTTACTCTGCTTTCCTATGGATTTTGAGTATCTGCCTCCCACTGAGCCCATTTTCCTCAAAAACTAGCCAAGTTACCTTACTTCGCCCAAGTGTAGTGAGAATTCACTATAGTTCTAACAACTCATAAGTGATTTTCAACTCGATGAAGATGAGGAACCCAAATAAATTGTTTCCTTATCCATTAGGTGACAAAGTCAAAATTAGGGTGGAAGTAGGGAGGGAAGTGGAGGTGGAAATTTCAATGACCAATTTGCCACCTTGAGCCTTTATAGCTTTACAAAAATTAATATCTCTTGTAAATGTCAGTACTTGCTTATAATAAAATAAAACTATAATACATATATACAATGGGTGACCCCTATATTTGGGTATGGATTTAAAAGACCCCTTGAGTTGTTGCTCAGACTACATGTTCTTTCTCTTCTTCTAGTTCCTTGGGGAAAAAACCTCTACCCTTAAAGAATTGGGGCTCTCAAGTAGCACCCCTAATATATGTGAACTAGTACTAAGGATGAAAGATCTCTTTGGTGTAGGTGGTCCAGTACCAGTGTTAGCTCCTCCTTTGCTCCCAATCTAGTTGGAGCACATTCTCCACCCCCAACTTAGATTATTTATCTCCTTTAGGTTGCTAGAGGTGGAGGGGATTTCTTTTAATCTCTCTTGAGTGCTCATGATTGTTTTTTCAAGTACTCCAAAGGGCTTTGGATCCCTTGTTTCAGTTGCCTATTAGCCAACTTAATCATCTAGTTGGGTTTGTGACCAGTCAAGAGTCAAATTATATGCTTTTTTTGTCCCTATATTACTTTATCTTCAAGGGGATAGGGCCTTGAAGGCTAATCTGTTGGGGTTGCTCACTATTCCTCTTTAAACCCATCTACGAACAAGGTAAAAAGCTTATCCCATTTAGATATGGAGTGTGGGGAATGAAATTCGTACCCCTCATAAGGTTTCCCTTTAAATGATATCACAAGCATCCTTAGAGCTATATTTTGCTTCATGATATAGTGTAGTTGGTATAAGTAAATAATATATTTGAATATATATTAGTGGGGTTGACAGACCTCCATCAGCATAATACAATACAATTTCAAGTTCTCACAATGAATGTTATCCCATACATCCAGTGGCACTAAAGGTTGCAAGGAATTTCTCTTGCTCCATGTTGAAAACCTCATGAGGTGGAAATCAACCACATTTAAGCATGTGGATCTAGTGAGTGAATTTTCATGATCTTCCAGGTCATTTTCTTCAAGCATTGTTGCTAGGTGACTATTGCAGTTCCTCTAGGAGTGGATAGTTTGAGACCTTTATCAATATTCCAAAATAATTTTCTTCTCAATGGCTTTTTTGGGATTTTTATTCTTAAGCAAAGTCACAAGGTGAATATTTTCAATTCTTCAACAAGCAACAAACTAAGATCTTTATCTACATATTGAATTACGCTCTTTTGATGTGATCAATCCCACTAGGTGTGCTAGTTTGAACTATTGGAGATTGGATCTAGTCCTTGTGCTCTAGGTGTTGTAACCCCCCAAAATGTGGTCTTTGTTGGGTGTATTCGGTGCCTGCACCTCATTTGGAGCACTAGTCTTAAGAAGTCCAAGGATTATGGGATGCAACTCCTTTGAATGACCTTTGGATTTTTTACCAAGGTCGTCTCCTTGTTTAGATGTGATCTTTGATGCACTCCTAAGCTAGCTTAACCTACAAGGTTCTTACCAAGAAAAAGAGATAGAGGGAAATAATCAAAAGCAAATCAATGGAAATGTAAACCTAACTAGCCTATGCTAAATATGGTAATGTACCAAAGATTGAAGGTCCTCTTTTCAAACATCAACATGATGAATGAACATAGAAGCCACATCAAGCCAATTATATTTGGACAATATCACCACTGACACGGTTGCAAATCGAATGATCTCTCATGAAATCTAGGACAAATGCTAGTCATAGCCCCCCACAAAAATATATATGTACACAAATACCCTAACAAAAATTTGGAATAGTCATAGCTCCTTTCTTTCATAATAATAAGCACATTACAATCGTGCAAATAAAGAGAGGATCGATGTCGTGTACATGCTATGACTTGAGGCTCAAGTCTAGAGTAATATACATAAGGGAATGTTGAAAAGAAGAAGACTAATTAGACCAGATACTAAGAACAAAGAACTAGGACTATTTTATTCTTCCTAATTACATAAAAGAGATGCATATTTATAGATACAAGATGAAAATTTCCCTATTACAATTCAAAATTCTTGCTTAAAAAATATTGCAAGTGGCCCTTTTCCATTGATGGTGCACAATCCTAAGCTATCTGGATCTAGATTCATTTGAGATGAAATCCCATTGCCCATGTTGGAGATCTACTATAAGTATTTTTTGCCATTAATGTTGTTAGGTCCATGGCCACTCCTCGATGGGTTTAATAATGATAATTTTAATGTTGTATATTTTTGAATAGGGAGGACCGTACATCCAAAAGACTATACACTTTGGTTCAATGTGCAGTATCAGGGCTAAGAGCTCTCAAAGCTAAACCTAACCTCCTAAATTTTTAGAGTATTATTGGAGGTATTTTGTTCAAATTTTGGGTAATCTTTCGTTTATTCCCAACCTCCTCTTTTTCCTTTGATCATAAATCCAGTATCTAGCTTCTTATGTTTGGTCAATGCCTTTTGTGGATTACTTTCCATTTGTTTTTATTTTGTATTCTGGTTGTCACCGCTAGCTTACGATTTACCAAAATATTATGTTGGGCGAGAGTGCCCAAGTCATAGTGTCCCTTACTGTTGTGTACATCACAACTTTGGGATCTCACCAAAACTCTATTTCTATCTTCTTGTCTTTAGCTCTAAGAAGTCCAATTTACTCTCATTTAATCTGAATTTTTGGTAGCCTACCTTCCATTGAGCCCATTTTTCTCAAAAATCGCCCAATATGTTTAACTCCTCCCAAGTGTAGTGATAATTCACTATAGGTACATTACCAATACCTCCTCAATTAGAGAATGAATCTTGTAGATTGATAGAAAAAACTAGAGACATCAACATTAGGGGTAGTGATAAGCCCTAAATCCTTAGATTAGGCAATACCTTGACAATGGAAAATAAGATCAATATACAAAGCTACTGAAGACACCAAAATATAGCACCCTTTAGTTCAAATTCACCACCTCACCATCAAAACCTGCATAATAAAGATATATGCCTAAGTTCTAACTTAGGGATATAAAATCTTGCACATCATTATATTTTCCTAATTTATTTAATTAGGAAAATCACCCTAGGATACCCTGTCTACCCATTGGACATGTGTCTTGGACACTTCATCCAACATCCATGCCACATCTTACCCACTCCTATCCCCTTTGTCCTTGCACATGAGACAGATTCCCAACACCCATGCCACAACTCCTTTGTTGTTGTCCCCTTGTCCCTTCACATAAAATAGCATCCCACATCCCACTCCACTTGGAGCCACATCACCCCGAGCTTAAGTGAACCACACCGAATGACTCACTGTAATCGCCCCTTCTACTTGGCAGTCCAGTATTTTCCACTTGGCAAGTCGGGCTTGCCACCTCACATTCCCCTCCAAAGCCCCAGGTAGCCTATAACGGCACCATCAACCCACCAAACAAAAAGAGATGAATTTGTGTACGGATAGGCTGCCAAAATACATCCAAACCCGATGAGAAACTGAGAGCGCGAGCTCGAATCCGATCATTGGCATGCATCCCAAGGTGACCTATCATCTCAGCCAAAATTACCCGTCTATGGTTCTACAGTAAAAAATGTGCATCCACAGTTTCACAATAGTAGGTCCACAATTTCCAGCCCGCAACCACGTTCCCGCGGTTCCACAGTCCCGAACAAGTTTTATCAACGGAGATCAATAACTTATCAGCTTGTTAGCAAGGCATTTTTTATTAGTATTTCCATGTTTTCTACAAGCTTTCCTTCAAGGCTTTTTATTTGTACTTATTTCTAATCATGTATACAGGTGCTACTAACTCTTGTTTAACTTTCATGTGTGTAGGATACAGGTATTTGAAGAGCTTTTGAAGCTAGGAGTGGCCCATCATTGGATACTCAAGCCCACTCACCAATTGGATTGGAGCGAAAAGACACCACTAATAATTTTATTAGCCAAAGGGGTTTTTCCCTCTTTGTGCTCATTCTATCATGTGAAAGTAAGCATTCTCTTATTGTAATCATACCCCTATGCACTTGGGGCAAATCACTTGTAAAAAGGAGACTAAGGCTCCAATAAAGTTCAATACAAAATCCTTTAATTTTGTAATTGCTTGTTTTCATTATTTTACTTGCAAGGTGTTGTCTTATTTTTCTTAAAAAATGGCGATCACGGTGGGACCACCTAAAGGTCCTATTTTGTTTTGCCTTGCTGTCTAAATTTTTTCACTAATATCTATTTGCATTTACAGGTTTCGGGAATTCGAGGTGCACATAAATCTGATTTTAGCTCGATAAATTTGGAAGATCCTGCGCTCGAATTGTTTACTGTGGAAATACAAAAATGTGGTTCCTATTCTGAGAAAACGCAGACTCACTTCTATCTTGAGGAAACGCAGATGTGTGGTTCCTGTTCAAAATAAACGTAAGAGCGCGATTACTGTTTGTAGAAATGCGGGCCGACGGTTGACATCTGGAGGGAGCGGCAAAGGATCACAGGTTTGTACCTGTCACTCATTGCTCTTTTCTCTGCCTTTCTTTTTTTTTGCTTGATGTTATTAATTAGATGCATTTAGGGTAAGATAGATAGTTCAGTCTTGTTTGCCCTTGTCTACATATAGGTCTAAGGATAGGATCAATTAGCTTAAGTCTTGCACCCATTAATACATAAACAAAAAAAAAAAGGAACTACATTTGCACAATAGGTAAAAAAATATATATGTTGCACGTTTCGGGTTAGGAATAACCTAGACACTATATATTTTTAGGTTTGGGTTTATCTTGGCTTTGTCCTACTGACAGAAAGGACCCGCGCATCCGTGATTAGGGTTTTCCAAATGCTGACACGCGGTTGGAAAACTATGCATCCGTGGTTTACCAGAACCAACCGCCCACCCGCGGTTGGCCCTATTAATAGGATTTAGCCTAAAAACTTACCTGAAAGTGGCATTTTGCCCCTGACCTGCTATCTGCTATGTTTCTGCTTTCTATTTTCCTATATTTAGGCCATTGAAATAGAATTGCATAGTAATTTTGCATAACATCCTAGTTAAACGAAACCACCACACACTCACATAAATTTTGGAAAATGGTTGGATTTCATCACCGCAAGGTTTGGATTTCATCACCAAACCGCCAACATTATACCTTGTTCTTAACCAAGGCCGATTCCAAGATTCGTCATAACCTATGGGTGATAGCATGCATCACTATTTGGAGAGGTGTATCGTAGACTACGAGCGAACTGGATGAGGAATTGATAGGACTTGTGCTCCCTGGTCGTGTGTGGAATTTATTACCACATATTATAGGTGATATTATGCGACCTGGAGTTGATAGCCAGGTTGTCGAGCTGCAAGTATATAGGTGAAATCCTAGACTCATTTAGGGCAAAACATTGAGCACACGTCTTTTTCATTTTCCAAACAAATTTCAAATATATATATATATATACAAAAATCTAGCATCAAAAATTTTGTGTGGTTATTTGCTTTGTGTGTTGTATTGCATTATATTGTCACTTTACTTGCATAGATAGTCTCACTCCGCATTTTATCACATAGTAGTGTATGGTAGTCACTCATAATCAAGCTAAGAAATTAGTGTCAAGCCAAAGTCAGTGGTCGTCCCCTATGGCCTCTTAGTCTGGCAATGTCCCTCACACTTCGATGGTGGGACAAGTATATGTACCCCTTTCTATGTCCTCGAGTCTTGATGTAGGGCCTTCTAGTAATGCCCCCAACATAAACATAGACATTATGCATAGAGCTACTCACACAGCTATACCTGAGACACCTAGGAGTGAACCTCCTATAGCGGTAGACAGCAGGTCACCATGATAGATATGGACACTGTTAGAATGTACTTGAATGCAACTGGAATGGTCTTCCCATCATTACCACCACTCTCCATCCCATCACATGTCGTACCCTCATCACAACAAGAATCCATATTCACCTATCCACAATAGTCACAACATATTTTCACCAATCCTCTCTTTGAGTTGGCTACTATAGCATTAGCCAATCAACCATTGTCATCCAACCAAATTCCCCCCACATTATCACAACAAATGACCATTACCACTAATCCCTTGTATAAAACAATTATTTTTGTTTCACAATCCCCAACATCCATTCCTCCATCCACACTTGTAGGACATATATCTCATACCATTCCATAGTCAGTGGCGATACCCTTTGATACTTACCCCCCATCTACCTCCACTACCATGGTTGTTCCACAACCAATTCAATCCACCACATCATAGGTAGCAGTCCCTATGTTAAATGCAATTGCTATGCAATAGGCTTTCTTATAGTTGCAAAAAATTATTTTATATAATGTTAACCGTAGCATGAACCCTGACCCTAACTAACATTTGCAAGGGATTGAGCAAAATATTCCACCTACATCACATCAACCTAATGCCTTTATGAAGAACACAAGCTTATACCGAGAGGGGGGTGAATAGTATAAGACCTCTTTTTACTTTTTTCTATCAATACAGCTTTCAAACCATTAACATGCGAAATAAGATAGCAAGTAATAACAGACAGAAAACAGTGCATAAGAAGCAATCCACAATGAGACACAACAATTTACATGGTTCACCCAAGATGGGCTACTCCACGGATAAAAATTTTCCTCTAAAAGTTATATCAAAACCTCTGAGAATCCTTCCCAATTACAATGTTTATGAGCCTCAACTCAAAGGAGACACCTTCCCCTAATTCTGCTTTGTTAGTGATCCTCTAGAAGACCTCTATCTCTTTTGCCCTTAGCAAGTGGAAATCTTTCCACATAAGACACCTATCTTCCCTGCTCTGGCTGGAGATCTCTGTCCTCAACTCTATCACAACAAGTTGGTCCTCTTTACTGCACCAGAACACAGTCCTTTGGTCTAGCATAATTCTGCGCTCTTCCTCTGTCTTTGATCTGCACTTGGTAGGAAAACAACTTTTCACTGTCTGCACAACTACAGCAGCATAGTCTCTTTAAATTACAGTCGCACTATCTTCTCAACTTTTGTGCAAACGCAATAGTGCAATCTTTGCAAAAATTGTAGTAGCACTATCACCATTCGTCCTTCACAACTGTTCACAATTATAGCAGCATCTACTTTGTGCCCTTTGCTTTTCTTTTACACAGACTATGTGAACACAGTCGCAATCACAACTATCCTTAGATCAATTTCTACTTCTTCACAAACACTACAGCATTCGAATGCACAGTAACTTATGCGCCTATTTGTAATCACAACATCACACTTTCTTCGCACAATCTTCTCATGAATAGCAGCACATTCTTCGACACTTAGAAGATCCAAGGAAATGCACTCTAATGCTACAGTCGAACTTCGCTCTCTGCTTTTCGATACTCGAACCTCACTTGTCGCACTAACTCTGTGAATGCCACACTTCGAATGCACACTTCAATTAATCCACAAAATTGCTCAAACAGACCTCCTTTAAATACTCACAATCTCAAGATGAAATCTTGTTCTTTAGTCGGCTGTTCAACCTTCTAACACGTCGGTTGTAAAACCTTATACTTTGTCGGCTTCAACCGCCTATACTGTTCTGTAGCTTTTCTCGCGCGACACTCAAACATGTCATGATATCGCTACGCCTTTGTCTATCGTACACCTTCTTTGGTTTGTTATCACAAAATCGTGACACTATAGCTTTTGCTGAAGTCATCATGAATCTTATCACGAAATCGTGATGCTCTAGACTCCAATGCCTTCTTCTCCATTGTTGTCACAAAATCGTGACACCTTTGCCTCTTGCTGACGTCATCATGATTCTTGTCATGAAATCGTGACACTCTGGACTGCAAAGCCTTCTTCTCTGCTACTATCACGAAATCACGACACCTTTGCCTCTTGCTGATGTCATCATGATTCTTGTTGCAAAAACGAGACGCTCTGGACTGCAAAGCCTTCTTCTCCGCTATTGTCATGAAATCGTGACACCTTTGCCTCTTGCTGATGTCATCATGATTCTTGTCGTGAAATCATGACGCTTTGGACTGCAAAGCCTTCTTCTTCGCTACTATCACGAAATTGCGACACCTTTGCCTCTTGCTGAAGTCATCATGATTCTTGTCGCGAAATCGTGACACCTCTTGCTCCTTCATCCTTTTCTTGGTTTACACTAGCAAAAATGAAACATGTCGTGAAATCATGATGCTTTCGCTGCCTTAAGCTCTTTCTTGTCAACTGTTCGCGAAACTGGAACATGTCACGAAATCGTGACGCTTTTGCCAACAGCAAGCTGCCAACTCAACCTGTCACGAAATCGCGACACTTTCTGCATCTGTACAACTTCTTCGAAACTTGTCATGAAATCGTGACACTTTTGTCCACTTTGCCTCTGCCTTCCTGCATGTCACGAAATTGCGATAGTTTTGGCCAAACTTTCTCTCTCCTCAAACATGTCGCGAAATCGTGACAGTTTTGCCCGTTCTGCCTCTGCCTTCCTGCATGTCGTGAAATCGTGACAGTTTTGGCCAAACTTTCTCTCTCCTCAAACATGTCGCGAAATCGTGACAGTTTTGGCCAACCTTTCTCTCTCCTCAAACATGTCGTGAAATCGTGACAGTTTTGCCCGTTCTGCCTCTGCCTTCCTGCATGTCACGAAATCGCGACAGTTTTGGCCAACCTTTCTCTCTCCTCAAACATGTCACGAAATCGTGACAGTTTTGGCCAACCTTTCTCTCTCCTCAAACATGTCACAAAATTGTGACAGTTTTGGCCAACCTTTCTCTCTCCTCAAACATGTCGCGAAATCGCGACAGTTTTTCCAATAGCCTGCAAACTTTTTCTAACTTATCTTTTTCTGGATTTTTGGCAACTAGGCTACTCTGATTTTCTTGGAGACTTACTAACTAGCTGAAACCTTCATCAAAACACATCCTTAGACATAAAAACAAATTGCTCCAAGAATTCCTTGACATCAAAAACAACATCTACCAATAGCTCCTTGACATCAATGACAACAACTAAACTTAGGCAAAGGCAAGGTACCCAAAATTGCCAACAATCTCCCCCTTTGTCATTGATGGCAACCCTTAACTAAAACACATCTTTCAATAGCCAAACTAAAATCAATCTCTTCAAGTTTTGCTCCCCCTGACTTGAAGCTTTCCTCTTCTCTTGAAAAATCTCCCCCTTACTTAAAACTCTCCCCCTTTGTCATCAATGGCAAAGGGTCACCTTTGGGGCTTGGGACTAAGAATGAGCATCTTAGCTTAGTCCCTCCCCCACCTCCTGATGAGGTGATTTAAAATAGTGTTGGAAGTGACACTCCCATTAAACACTCATCATCATTAGTGTCTAAGATTTCTTTGTCGAGCCTCTCTTGAATTCTTTTCCTGTATTTTTGTTCCTGTCACTATTTTGATCCTCGGACCTGTTAATACTACTGTTCCTGTTTCTATCATCTTTTCTGTTTTTATCCATGCCTTGATCCTTGGACTTGTTCATTCTATTGTTTCTGTTCCTGTATCTCAAAAGATCAACTCTACACTGTCTAGCTAGGTGACCTTCATTGTTGCATTTATAGTAGGTAACAATATTAGTCATGGCTATTTTTTGAATTCGCCTGTTCTGACTAACCCAGTTCCTGTTATTTGCCTTGCAAAAAATTTCCTTGTGCCCGAATTGTTGACAAGAGTAGCAATACCCTTGAAAGAAATTACGTCTCATGAAACTGTCATTTACTCTCTTCATTTGAGTCATGCAATGTACAGCCATGTGACCAAATTTGTGACACGCATAACATCTTCTGTGAAATTTTCTTTTATTCGACTTCATGGGTCCCGAAAACTTCTTCTTCTCAGTATGAATATCATTTTTTGTTTCTGTGTATTCATCACTTACGGACTCATGATCTGAAGAACTTTTTTCAATAGGACTCTCTTTCTTTTAAAATCTCTTGCTAGATCCCCCAACCTGTTCCTTGTGCGGCTTAACAAAACTGAGACCTATTTTATCTGTTGGTTTTCTTTGTCCTTCGATGAGAAATTTAACCTTCTTGGAGCTATCTTGAAATCTGTAAAGCTTATCTTTGTACTCTTTATTTTCTTCTTTCAAAGAAGCCATTTCCTGTTCTAACTCACTATACTCCAAAATTTTAGAATCTAACTCATTCTTGAGTTCTTGTGACTTAGCCATAGATACTTCAAGATTTTCTACAAGTTCATCTATCTCCATACAACATTCATCTAACTTAATCTTGAGTCTATCATTCTTCTTTCTTTCCTTTTTCAAAACACTAAGAGCATTGTTGAGTTCGCATTCAAGATCCTCTATTTGATGGCACTTTGAATCATCACAGCATTTTTCAGATTTCTTATCACTAGAGGTGCTACCTTTTTCAAAGACCATACATACATCTTCATTGGGGTTTTCTGAGACATCATCATACATACTAGAAGCCAAATCATTATTTCTGCAATCATCCTCAAGGTGCCCAAAATTTCCACATCTAAAACATTTCATGATAATGAATTTATGTTTTGGTTCTTCCTCTTTTTTTGAAATGAATAACATCTCATTTTCATCATCACTAGAAGAACTATCACTTTCATTGCTAGAACACTTACTTGCTTTGTCTAAGTAGAAGCTCTTCTTATTCTTGTGAGAATGCCTGTTTCCATGATTGTTGTACTCATATTTGCTTTTCTGGTGATTGTTGTACTCATTTTTGCTCTTTCTGTAATACCTGTGTTTTTTAGAATCTTTGCTTTTAACATCCTGTATATCTTCATCACTTTCATCTTTAGAAATAGTACAGTCAGTAGCATAATGACCAAATTTCCCACAGTTGAAACATCTTATATTTTTCTTGCTTTTGTGCTTTCTGGAAAACTTGCCTTTCCTGCTGTAATATGCCTCTTCCTCACTAGAAGACTCATCACTTTCTTGAATCTGTTTGCCCTTCGATTTCTTGATGGCTTTGAAAGCTGCTTCTTTCTTTACATCAATTTTTACTTGAGTTCTCAGCTTAAATGCTGCAAGAATACTATGGAGCTCATCCTTTTTCAATTTATCTAAATCTTTAGCTTCCTCAATAGCAGAAATCTTTTCACTAAATCTATTAGGAAGGGATCTTAAAATCTTATCACACACATCATTTTCAGCAAGTTCAAGACCTAAGTCTTTCATGGAATTAATAACTTCATCCATCCGAAGCATGTAGTCACTAATCTTTTCATCATCATTCATCTTGAGTTGTTGAAACATACCTTTAAAATGTCTTAACTTAGCCTTTCGAACATTTGCATCACCTATATGAAAAACCTGCAATTGTTTCCACATTTCACTAGCTGTCTTGCGATGAATAACTTTAGTGAGATCTGCCTTTTGTAAACCCTTCAAGATTCCATTCATGGCTTTTGAATTGCTATGATGTAGAAGCCTGTCTTCTTTAGTGTAAGAACCATTTGTAGGAATGGTATACCCATCTTCAACAACTTCCCATACCTCATTACCGAGAGCCATTAGATAGACTTTCATTCTTGCACTCCATAGACCAAAATATGATTCGTCAAGAATAGGTGCTGCATTGCCACTCGAGTAGTCCATTGTGTTCTTTGTAAACTTTTCCTTCAAGGTGTTAAACTTTTTGAAGGCATTGGCTCTGATACCAATTGAAGAACACAAGCTTATACTGAGAGGGGGGGTGAACAGTATAAGACCTCTTTTTACTTTTTTCTATCAATACAACTTTCAAACCATTAACACGTAGAATAAGATAGCAGTAATAACAAAAGTAAAACAGTGCATAAGAAGCAATCCACAATGAGACATAGCAATTTACGTGGTTCACCCAAGATGGGCTACTCCACGGATAAAACTTTTCCTCTAAAAGTTATATCAAAACCTCTGAGAATCCTTCCCAATTACAATGTTTATGAGCCTCAGCTCAAAGGAGACACCTTACCCTAATTCTGCTTTGTTAGTGATCCTCTAGAAGACCTCTATCTCTTTTGCCCTTAGCAAGTGGAAATCTTTCCACAGAAGACACTTGTCTTCCCTGCTCTGGCTGGAGATCTTTGTCCTCAACTCTGTCACAACAAGTTGGTCCTCTTTACTGCACCAGAACATAGTCCTTTGGTCTGGCACAATTCTGCCCTCTTCCTTTGTCTTTGATCTACACTTGGTAGGAAAACAACTTTTCACTGTCTGCACAACTACATCAGCACAGTCTCTTTAAATTACAGCCGCACTATCTTCTCAACTTTTGCACAAATGCAATAGTGCAATCTTTGCAAAAATTGCAGCAGCACTATCACCATTCGTCCTTCACAACTGTTCATAATTATAGCAGCATCTACTTTGTGCCCTTTGCTTTTCTTTTACACAAACTACGTGAACATAGTCGCAATCACAGCTGTCCTTAGATCAATTTCTACTTCTTCGCAAACACTGCAGCATTCGAATGCACAACAACTTATGCGCCTATTTGTAATCACAACAACACACTTTCTTTGCATAGTCTTCTCATGAATAGCAGCACATTCTTCAACACTTAGAAGATCCAAGGAAATGCACTCTAATGCTACAGTCGAACTTCGCTCTCTGCTTTTCGATACTCGAACCTCACTTGTCGCACTAACTCTGTGAATGCCACACTTCGAATGCACACTTCAATTAATCCACAAAATTGCTCAAACAGACCTCCTTTAAATACTCATAATCTCAAGATGAAATCTTGTTCTTTAGTCGGTTGTTCAACCTTCTAACACGTCAGCTGTAAAACCTTATACTTCGTCGGCTTCAACCGCCTCTGCTGTTCTATAGATTTTCTCGCGTGACACTCAAACATGTCATGATATCGCTATGCCTTTATCTGTTGTACACCTTCTTTGGTTTGTTGTCACAAAATCGTGACACTACAGCTTTTGCTGACATCATCATGAATCTTGTCGTGAAATCGTGACACTCTAGACTTCAATGCCTTCTTCTTCGCTGCTGTCATGAAATCGTGACACCTTTGCCTCTTGCTGACGTCATCATGATTCTTATCACAAAATCGCAATGCTTTGGACTGCAAAGCCTTCTTCTTCGCTACTGTCATGAAATCATGACACCTTTGCCTCTTGCTGACGTCATCATGATTCTTGTCACGAAATTGCGACGCTCTGGACTGCAAAGCTTTCTTCTCTGCCATTGTCATGAAATCACGACACCTTTGCCTCTTGTTGACGTCATCATGATTCTTGTCACGAAATCACGATGCTCTGGACTGCAAAGCCTTCTTCTTTGCTACTATCGTGAAATTGCGACACCTTTGCCTCTTGTTGACATCATCATGATTCTTGTCACAAAATCGTGACACCTCTTGCTCCTTCATCCTTTTCTTGGTTTGCACTAGCGAAAATGAAACATGTCATGAAATCATGACGATTTCACTGCCTTAAGCTGTTTCTTGTCAACCGTTCGTGAAACTGGAACATGTCGTGAAATCGCAACGCTTTTGCCAATAGCAAGCTGCCAACTCAACTTATCGTGAAATCACGACACTTTCTGCATTCGTACAAATTATTAGAAACTTGTCACGAAATCACGACACTTTTGTCCACTTTGCCTCTGCCTTCCTGCATGTCGCGAAATCGCGACAGTTTTGGCCAAACTTTCTCTCTCCTCAAACATGTCGCGAAATCGCAATAGTTTTGCCCGTTCTGCCTCTGCCTTCCTGCATGTCACGAAATCACGACAATTTTGGCCAAAATTTCTCTCTCCTCAAACATGTCGTGAAATTGCGACAGTTTTGGCCAACCTTTCTCTCTCCTCAAACATGTCGTGAAATTGCGACAGTTTTGCCCGTTCTGCCTCTACCTTCCTGCATGTCGCAAAATCGTGATAGTTTTGGCCAAAATTTCTCTCTCCTCAAACATGTCATGAAATCGCGATAGTTTTGGCCAACCTTTCTCTCTCCTCAAACATGTGAAATCGCGACTATTTTTTCAGCAGCCTACAAACTTTTTCTAACTTATCTTTTTCTGGATTTTTGGCAACTAGGCTACTCTGATTTTCTTGGAGACTTACTGACTAGCTGAAACCTTCATCAAAACACATCCTTAGACATAAAAACAAATTTCTCCAAGAATTCCTTGACATCAAAAACAACATCTACCAATAGCTCCTTGACATCAATGACAACAACTAAACTTAGGCAAAGGCAATGTACTCAAGGTACCCAAAATTGCCAACACTTTATCCAAGATCCATCTTGGGTAATGCGTCCTCCCTCTACCACTGTGGTTCACAATCAACCACCGCACCCATATGCTAATGCAGTAGGTCAGCATAATATCATACCTTCATCACCCCATCCATATCATAACATCCCTCAAAATCCATACCATAACACATTTTTTCCAAACATGTCTTATCATCCCCAACCTACATACAATCCACCCCATTACCAGTAGCATCAAGTACATTCGAGTGTTAGTCCTGTAGATGATCCTAGATACCAATTTTTATAGAGTCATATTGATAGTCTTGCCATGCAAACCCCAGGCTTGCAATACTAAAAACCAACTTTAAGGCTACTCAATCACCCTATTCATGCTTCGGTACCAGAGCCGCCATATCCACATGATTTCCAAATATCGAAGCTTGAATTTAAAGGAGAAGAGGATCCCGTGAGCATGTAACAAGATTTGTGAATGCATGCTTCAGAATCAAAAGCAACGATGCATTGCTATTACATACATTTCCTCAAATATTATGGGGAAGCCCAAGACTGGTACAACCATCTCCCGCATCAAAGTATTTTTACCTTTGAACAACTATCGGACCAGTTCCTAGAAAGATTCGCCCTAAATGTTAGAAAATAAACAACATTGACTGATTTGATTTACCTAAAACAATATGACAATGAATCAGTCTATGACTTTGGCAATAGATGGAGATCAATCATGATCAAGTTAACATTTTTAATCCTTTTGCCAGAGATAATACAATTGTTCACGAAGAGTTTTGGTAGACCCATCTCTTCATTGCTACAACTACAACAGTATAGAACATTCGATGAGGCACTCGCCTAGGCAAAACTGATTAAAGAAATCAAAATTCAAGAAGGCGAGATTAAGCCTAAGAAGAAAGAGTGGCACAATAAGAATCAAAATAGGAATAACTACGGTTAGTCCAAGATCGTACATGTTAATCAGATAGTTTTGAGCCAACCACAATCAAATCAACCAGCTCAAACACAAATCCAACAATAACCACATCAACCGAATTATCAAGCGGTTACACCCCCACAGCAAGCACAAAATTAGACACAACCTGTGAAAAGGCAACAACGTCATTTTAAGCCAAAGAGAAATTACATGCCAGTACAAGAGCCATATTCATTAGTATTTCAAAAGTTGTATGCGGCAAAAAAATTTAATTTACCAAAAATGAAACCTAATGATCCTAACAAACCAAAGACAAAAGGTTACAAAGAACACCTCTTTTGCATCTATCATAGACAAAGAGGACAACCCACTAGCCCAAAATAACCAAAACCTAGGCATATATCAGACACCTTTGCCACATCGAGAGGCGAATCAACAACCAATGGGAGCATCAACTTCTACAATTCCTCCCAATCAGGTTAATTATGTGTCTCAACTACCACAAGATTTTGTAGGGGCTATCAGTATAGTTACCCGTGGACAAAGGCAAGTTAATCGCATAACCCAGGATCCGACAACATCACCATCTAATGTGCCCATACAACTTGGATCGAGTGGGCCACCACCACCATTCCACAACCGCCCTATTGTTATATTGAACAGTCAATTAAGACAGAGTTTGAAGATGGCTTCAGTAAAATTATCAATTTATGAACTAATACAACAATCAACACCTCACAGGGAAGCATTGATGGAAATTTTAAATTCTATTCAAGTACAATCAGAAGACCCAATGCATTCAATTCCTTTGTGGGTAGTGTGCAAAAGTGCATGGAACCCTTGATAGTATTCTATGACTTCGAGGAAAAACAAATATCAGTAGATTCACCTGATCCGCCATTGCACATAGTAGCTCACATTAACAAGAAACCCTTCAAGAGAGTGCTTATTGATATAGGTTCTTCAATCAACCTCATTACCACACCTGCCATGATGAAGCTCAACATCCCATCATCTCACATCACAACATCCACATTCACTCTTAGGGCCTTTAATGACGCTTTATGCTCAATTGTAGGAAATGTTGTTCTTCTTATCACCGTGGGGGTGAAAAAAATACATGTTCTCTTTCACATCTTGGAAGGGGAAATGCAATATAACATACTTCTTGGACACCCTTGGATTAGGGAAATGCCTTCAACATTGCATCAATGCTTAAAATATGTGCATGAAGACAAGGTACATTGCATACCAGCTGACACTGAACCTTTTAAATACTGCAACTTTATTTAAAATCCTTATGAGCCTTTACTCCCATAAACACATCTAACCATCCAACCACTAGTCATTAGAACCATTCCATCAAGCACCACATCATCAAAAGCACCCATTCCAGAAGAGTTGCCTATAGTTGATCCAGCTTTCTCATCTAAAAGCGTTAGCTCAGCGCATCCTTCAAACATCGCATTTCATTTTCAAATAACACCCACTCATCCTGCTAATCAATTGACAGCTCCATCTAGTACACTTCCAAATTCAAATCCACCATTCACATTCAAATCACAACCCACATCATCAGCCACTACTTCACAGTCATTAGAACCCGTAGTCTCACAAATAGGGCCACCTGTTAGAGATAATCCAACGCTACCAGCAGAGCCAAGATCTAAGGCTCAAGAACCCTCTTCATCCACTAAGCCATTAGCCACACAACCATATAGAGTTGCAGTACATCTCGCCAATCCAAGTATTGGTGAGTACATTATTGAAAGTGTCATAGTTACACCAACTATCGAGTCAGTCAGAGATTACGGTCACCCTCGTGACCCACCTTTAGCTATTGGTGATATATATATAATGGGTTCTCAAAAAAATGCAATCAATTTCATATATGGAGGAATGGATTCTTCATCGGACCCACCTCCTCAAAATGACAACTCTTTACAAGAGTTTAATGAAAACATTGATTATCTATTGAACCCAAGTTTTCCAGTGAGATATTTTTGAAGGGTTAGTTGGCAAGGATATGGACTTGGAAGACATGAACAAGGTCCTCACCATATTATTGAACTAGAATATAGAGAGCCAAGTGGCCACTCCTATCTAGGCTATAAACCTTCCATCGCAAGCTCTTCGCTTAATCAAGCTTTCCAAGAACTTGACATAGAATGTGAACAAGAGGAGGAAAAGAGTGATGATGAGGATGAACCTAATGATGAGAATGAACCTAATGATGAGGATGAAAAAATAGAAAGTAGATACCAAATCTACAATTTTTACCCTTGAGAGTAAGCTTTACAATGAGAAGTAGATTATGAATATCCTACTGAGATAGCATACCTTAGGCAAGACCTTGAGACACTAATGCTAGGACCTCATACAAACACTAATGTTTTTTGGATGAGTAACAGTGATGATGATGAAACTGAAATGATTTTTATCAACCATGCTCTTGAGATACAAGCTAGGAGAATGCTCCAAGATGAAGCACGTCCTGAATGGTTTAATCAAGAAGAAGAAGAACCTTAGGAAGAGATAGAATATGGAGAAACCATGTAGAAGGATAACTGGTATCAACATAAGTTTCCAATAGACCGCACACTTTTTCGGCTAAACAAAGAGTGGGGGTCCTGAACCAGAACCTCCTCCATCACATTGGCAAAGCATGCAGTAAAACCAATCACACACATTAGATTAGTTGCAACCTAGAGAATACAAATCATCAATTCTTGAATCGCAACCACCTCATTTCCATCAAGTCAACATGATTTCTATTGATTTTCTCACCCCACTCTGCAACCCATATAATGAGACAAAACCTATCTTTATGGACACCAGTCTCATAGCCATGGATAGGATTTCATCCCCGCCATCCACTACTGACTTCATCCTATTTGAAGAGTTGTTGCGTAGTTCAAACACTTATATTCTGCAACAACCGTCATCATCAAACAATTTAGTTTTTCAAACTGAGATAGAGGGGGACACCCCAGACACATTTGAAAATGTGGCGGATGATATCCACCTCATCCCGACTCCACATCAGCTAGAAGAAGGTTATCACATGCTAATAGAAGAGTCTATAGATGTGAACCTTAGTGAAGACGTGGACAATCCCCAGATTGTCAAAATAGCAAAAGAATTATCCATAGAAGAAAAAGAAAGCATCATAACCATGCTTAAAATAGCAGGTGGCATTTCTTTCTTTTTGGATGGCATACTAAGTATTATAGTAGGCTACTTATCTTGTGGATACTTGTTGAGGTAAGCCTTAAGAAGATCAATCTGACCAAGAATGAACAGAGTGTCATATAGGCTAGCTTTTGATGGAATATTTTTCATATCTTCAATAATATTATACTCAAATTTAGTCAGGGTAGGTCTCTCAAACCTTCTTTCTGGCTCACCATATTTCATTTTATACTACTGAGTGGCTTCAATTATCTACCTTTTGGTAATGGAGGGAAATCTGATCCTTTCTTGAGCCTCATATTCAAATTTTATTTGGTCTCATTTATTTACCTTATCCAGCCTCTTAGGGAGACTTTCTATCCTCTCATTACCTTTAGCTTAAGGGATGGAGAAATCATCACTGCTCTAAGGAAGGGAACCAATTATTTTTTGAGAAGGAACTTGGAATTGGCCCATTTATTTGGGATCCACTTGTAAAGTTATCTTTCTAGATCTTTTCATAACAAAAATTGGGCTTTCTTCATCTAGCTATTTTCCAACCATGATTTTATCATACTACCATAACATGTTTACTCTTCCCTTTTAATTTCTTTTAGCTTGATCCATAGCTTGTTATGCATGGTGTTGGTACATAACACAAGATTGAGAGTCGTGGGGATAATTGCATACTAAACACCAAACATTTACAAGAGTAGTATTTGAAGAACATTCTGGTTCATCATATGTTGCATTCACTTTGACCCCAATACTATTACTAGATCCAAGTTTTTGATCTTTATTTACATATGGAAACCTCCTTTGTTGTGACATTTCTTGGTCTCTCCTTTCCATCAAACTCATTATATTACTCAGATTTTTTTAGAGTATTTTGTATATAAAGAATAGCAGAAAACTTCTAATATGGTTGAGAAGGAAGGGGAGGAAAATGAGATGTAGAGGATGTTGGCTTTGGTTGAGGGATTGCATTCATTTATGGAGATGAAGATGATAAAGAAAGAGAATTGATGAAAGAGGGGTTTGTGGATTGAATTTGGTTATTGGTAGTCTCTGAGTTGTAAGGCAACACCGTTTTGGAGGGTAGTCTTCCCACATTAATCAGGATATGTTTAGCATGAACTATTGCATTATAAACTTGGGGGAAGATTTCTACTCTAGATTATTGTGTCTACAGATCTAGCTTTGATCCAAGGGCTCTAATGTAATACATATAGGCCAAATATGTAGCTGGTCTAGCTATGGGAGGTATTATCTTCCACATTCTACTAAATCTCAAATTAAAATCTAAGATAGTTTCCTACTGAGACTTTTACATGTATGTAAACTGGTTAAGTAGGGAGAAAGGATCAACAGATTCATTAAATTCTTTAATAAATGGTTCAGCTAGTGCTTGCCATTAATTGATAGTGTTATCTTCCAGAGTTCTAAACCAATGTAATATCTTTCCTCTGAAGGACAAGGCTAGAATTCTTACAATAATATCCTCCTCTTTTAAGTTATGAATAGCTACTAGATTCAAAATATTCTGATAATGCTCATAAGTTGTCTTCTTAGATCCATCATAAGTGGGGATAGCTTTGGACACATCCTAGGAGATGGCATTCATTTGGGCTAATATTAAGGGACCGAATATATTCCAGCTAGGATATTTCTATAATGGTTGATTAGGGGTCAAATTTTGTGCCATATTTCTAGGTGCAGATCCTGTCAGAGGGACTACTAGATTAACTGCAGGGGAAGTACATCAATGAACTATGGATATCTATACATGATGAAGTTATTATGATAAGAATAAGTGTAGTAGAGGAATCCTACTCTAGGCTAATTTGGTCTAACTACTTGAGGCCCCTCAATAGCTTTTTTGGTGTTAGTAGGAGAGACAGGTGCACTTTTCTTTAGAGGTGTTATAGCGAGGGTTTAATGACTTCCTCCGACTAGCCTATACTCACTGTCAAGGGTCATCAAATTGTTTGTTTCCCTTTCTTCTATTACCTATTTCTTAGACCTCATTAGATAGTGTAATTAAACTTGTGGTCTATTGGACACCAGATTACCTACTCCATTAGATACTGCATAAATTGCATCCTCATCTTAGGTTTTTACGATTTATTCCTAGGGAGCACAATTTGACTCTAGGAGAGACGACGCTAGGGTATATTTTCCACCCATTTGACTCCTAGATCTTGAATGTGAAGTAGATACCTAAGAAGACATTATATCAACTTTCATAACGACAAGGAGTTGAGAGGTCTCTCCTAGGTTAATATGAGTGGAATACGTATCTAGGGTTGAGCAATCCCAAGAAGAAAGCTACTCTATAATTATTCTTAATGGGAACTATTTTCCTGTTGTGGATAGAGAATTCTTGCTATAGAGGGGTTGGTACTAACAATATTTATTGGTTTTGGCTCTAAGATTGGCCATTTTCCCAATCGACTTGGAATTAGAGCCTAGGGTAACCATTAGATGGGGCTTTATTGCCCTGATTCTCTTGTAGGAAAGGAGACCTTGGATTGTTTTGATAAGGGTACCTCTAGGCATTACACTTACTTCTCATGGTTAGAACTTCATTAATGACCAATGTGAGTAGCTTTTGCATTGCTTTCTTCTCTGGGTCTTCTAAAGCAGGGGGTGTTGGAGTGTGTAGGACAAGAGTCACTATAGGTGAGACTAAGGTTAGTTGGAAGGTTATTGGTTGAACAACTAGATAGGGTTGATAAGGAGGTTGTATACTAGGATACAAAGGTATAGGAGGTCTAGGTGCTAGTATTCTTATTGAGGATACTTAGGTTATATCTTTTAACCTAAGTATTTTATTATTTTATTATGTTATTATTATTATTGCACATTGTTGTACTACATGATTTGGCAGGTTTGCCCACGTAGAGTGCATGATTGGGTTATTGCACTTGTTTTTGCCATATAATGTAAACTTTTGAATGATCTTATTACATAATATGCACAATATAAATACACACATCAAACAATCGGAGGTTGCAACATTCTGTCACCAATGCCAAACAGGGAGCAACCAACCAGGCTAAAAAATGCAAAAGACAACAATGGATGCAACAAACCAATCATGAACTCTACATGGGTAAACCTGCCAAATCACGTAGTACAACAATGTGCAATAATAATAAAATAATAAAATAATAAAATACTTAGGTTAAAAGATATAACCTAAGTATCCTCAACACTTCTAATCTAAATTAGATCATGTAGCGCGGATGGCTATACCATAGGCATCTTGTAGGGAGATTCCACCTCTAGCCTTAATCATTAATGAGATTTTAGAATCTAAGGCCTTTAGATAGTATATAAATTCCATACCTAGGGAAGGATGAATATCTTTAGGTATTATATACCATGAGTTGTGAAATTTGAGGTTGAAGTCATCTATTGTCTTCATGGAATATCTCTTTATAGATGATAATTTTTCCAAGAGACACCCCATTTGCCTTCTCTGTGAATATTTCAATAAATAAAGTGATGGGTTGGTCCCAGTTAGCTATTGATATGGGTTAGAGTGCAAGATACCACTCTCAATCCCACCCCCTGAATGAGGTTGTGATCAGTCTAAGAACCATGTTATGTTTTGATATATTGTGGAGTGTACACATGCTCACCATGTGATTCAAATTCTCGATAGTAGTCAGATCCTTCCTAGCATAGTAAGAGAGAGATTTAAGAGTCGACACTAGTAACTTCCATACTTCATGCAAAGCAAGAGATATCAAGGGATCTTTGTCATTTCATGTAGGAATATTTTTGGTTAGTTGTGGAGCAACCCAATTTTGACTCCTAGCTCTTCTTCTTCATGGAATGGTATTGAGTAGAGGGAGAAAATCTTGTAAATTTTTATCAACAAAGGACCTGGTGGTAGGTCTCTCATTCATACATTTTTGGATTCTTTAATTGAAGTGCAATAATCAAGTGAATGCAATGTGTGCTCTAAAGGTAGATAGACTAAGGCTTTCATTGAAACATCAATCTGACGTCCTTCGTAGTAGCTTCTTTTGGATGTTCATTCAGGAGCAAAGTCGCTAGGTGAATTTGAAATGCTTCAACCAGTAGACTGAACAAAATGGGACTAAAGTCCCATAGGATTTTTGCAAATTGAAACCCTTTGTAGCTTAAGTGTAAAAAAACTAGGCTTAAATGGATAAGCACAAACAATATGAGACTAAAGTCCCGTAGGATTTTTGAAACCCTTTTCCTCCGTCTGTCAGCCGAAAATCAAAACCGTCAGAGGGTGTCACTTGCGCCGGAAAATTTCTTATTCGCTTGCTGAAACCTTGACACCACCATCAAAAATGTCTTTTGTGCACCGAAAAAATAGTAGAACACTTCGAATAGGTTACGTCGAGAACTTTTTGATCACCGAGAATTGTTAGGAATGATGCCAAATGATGTGATCTGCTGGGAGAAACTTTACAATATTTGAAACATGACTTACATTTTGATTTGTTTTCCCTCTATCATTGGGGTTGCATAGAGATCTTTCCCGCCACCAGAAAACTACGATGACCACCGTGAAACTTTGATCGCCTGCCAGAAACGTGAACATGTCAGGAATTATTTTTCGTGAATCGTGTCAAACTGCCAAGAATTTTTGTGAACCTCCATAAAAATATCACTATCGTTAGATGCTCACAACGTCAGAGAATGTGTTGGAGGAATGGATGTCTCACAGAGAGTGATCTAAGTTAGGTAACCAGTAAATATAGCAGCATTTTAGTTTGTCAGGATCTGTGGTGGTTTTCGAACGTCACCGACTAAATGGATTGTCACCAAAACGTAGAAAAACCTTAGGCAACCCAAAAATTAAACCCGTCGAAGTCACTAGATGATCTTCGGGCATCGTCAGAATATGCGTCCAAACTCACCGAAAATTCATGGATTGGTCACTGTGGAATTTAAACTTGCAATCGATCGTCGTTTGGTGAAAGCTTCTATGATTCCTACGAGGAGGGTGGGGGACGATGTGGATCTATTGTAAGTTGCGGCCTGTCGTCGGCCGTGGTTGCCGAATTCGGTGTGCGACCGACATTGGTGGTTGTCGATGTTGCTATTGTTGGCCGAAATGACCCTTCGATGGTTGTCGATGTTGCTATTGTTGGCCGAAATGACCCTTCGGTGGTTGTCGATGGTTGTCATGGCCAATGTCGATAAGTGTAGCCGATCGGTGGTTGGTCGACGTTGGTGTTAGATTGTCATCGGTGGTCTAAATGGCCCTTGTACTCGACACTGTTGCTGGTCGGTGGTCGTACCGTTGGTGTGGTTGGCGATGGCAAACCGATGGGCATAAATTGGCTATCGTGAGTGGCGTTGGCCTTTTAGTGGTCCACCAAAAATAGGTGGCCACTAGTACTATTCGCTAGACTAAAAGCCTATGTGATGAAAATTTTAATGCGTGCCGTTTTTTTAATAAATTATTAATAGTTTATAAAAAATATATATTTTTTCATGTATACAAGAACTTCCTTTTTCATGCAAAGATGTAATTGACTCAAAATTGAGCTCAACTAATGGAATTCTCCTCAAAAATATGCCTTTCTCTCTGATCTCGAATCTTCAACGCAAAAAAAATAATTTTTCTTCGACCAAAAAAAATTATTATTACCCTCTGGTTTCTACCAGGGATATTTGGTGCAGGGGTAATTTATGCCCTTTGCTACCTCAACTTCACCTGATGTTGCGGGTGGCTTCAAGCCAATTCCCAAAAACACCTACCTAGGATCTTGATGAACTAGTTGTGAACTCCAACTAGACACCTAGCAAAAAGTGGATCAACTTGTCCTCCTTTCTACCACAACTTATCCTTGGAAATTTGATACCAGTGATGTAGAAACCAAACGTGAAGTTGATTTCTTTATTGATGCAATGCAATATATAGAAGAAATACAAGAATCTCACATGGTTAAGTGGTTGCAATAATTTGCCAAACATGGCCAACCACTTAACTAACAAATAACAAATCTGCTAACTATGGATGTCAACTAACTGCTAGAGGACAAATGACAACATGGGTGTCAACTAATAGCTAACTAAACATCTAACAACATAACAACTTATGTCTTATGTGGGCATACTATGCCTCATGTGCATACAAAGTGCAAAAATAAGAAATAATAATAAATAATGAAATATTAACTTAGGCTTAAGTGGATAAGCCTAAGTATCCTCAACAACAAAACTATTTGAAGATGCATGTATTTCTATATGAAGAAAAATGAATGGAAAGTTATACAACTTATCGATCCTTTACAATGCTAAAAATACTACTATTTATAGAAATAATTGAGGGAATTTTCCCTCCAAAATTGTGCAAAATGTTTTGATAGTCTTAACTGTTCTTTTCTAGGGATCATGAAGAATTGAATGGAGGTGTCCTCTACCATTACTTTGGACAATTTAGGATTGTCATTGTTGCAAGTTTCATGTTGTTGTCTTTATTAGATCACCCACTTTTTGGATTGTAGAGCTGAAATGACACTAGCAGGTGATACTTATCTTCCCTTAGTAATGGTGCATTGATCTACCTCACCTAATTCTTATAGAATTTTGTGCACCATCATTGACACCTTATAATTTTATCTGATTCTTGACATGTCTTGTTTCTTGGAGTACTTAGCTAGTGTATCAAAGTTTTTCTATCCTTTTGTCAGATCCTTCTACTTTCAAAAAAAATATCTTGTATTATTAGCTTACTAAAAATTTTATTTCCTTTCTTTCGAGACTATTAGAACTCCTAACCATTTGATATCCTCATTGCCTCTTTCAAAACTCTACTCGTTACTTTTTGAATTCAAGGTTGTGCCATCAAAACTTTCATATTTTTACCTTAGTTTGATCTTTTGAAAACTCCCAATCTCCTTCTTCATTCATGCCTCCAAAACTTTGCCATAATCTAACCTTTGGAAATCGAATAGTGTAGCCCAATGGGTATTTTATTACCCTTTTACCTTTCACTAGCTTTGCCTTTGACTCAATATTTTTCAATATTACTTTTAAGAAAAAGCTATTGGAAACCCTTGAAATGTGAACTGTAGATAATGTCATTTTATCCATAGAATTTTTAATTTAAAATATTCCCTATGTTTGCTACTCTGCTATCATTCAACATCACTCTTCCTTCTAAAGGATTCATTGGTGCAGAGAAGTTTTACCTAGGCAACCCATTTTGACTAAATGTGGAAAAATATGTGTCTTACGAGACCTCTTGAAGATGAGTTTCTACATTTCTTCATCTATTCCCCATAACCATTGGTTCTTCCTCAACAGACTCTTGCCACTGGATATTATTTTGTGAGTATTGTAGAGAGATGATGCATGAGAGGACAAGGGTCATGAACCCAAACAAATATGGATGATAGAAAGACTTGATAGCTTACCTGCAGTCATATTTGGATCGTACCACCACCAATGATGGAGTTATTTTAGTTATCATTAAAAGGCTTATTAGATACCATCAATAATAGGATCTAGTTTTGATATCACTAAAAAGGTTGTGCAACACTACTGTGGACCACTAAATGTGATGATTCAAAGATTATCTTGGCCACACAATATGATGGTTTTTATACCTGTCTTAAACCTTTGGAGATATTTCCCTAGTGATATTCTGGCATGGGATTCTTAGTGGTTGGTAATGATTTGAGGGATTTTTATTCTACATAAGGTTCCAAGTTAGCTTCAGATGCAATTACCTTTCTTTGGATGGATTGTAGTGAAACTTCACAACAACTCCAAAGATGCATTTCTTAGGTTTGAGGCATACATTGTATTCCCTTAACCATTTAAATATGCATCCAAGATCTCGAACATGATCTTTGCACTTAAGTAAGCAACCAATGATACCATCAACATAATTAGCAATAATACCATGAACTAAATCATAATAATATGTGTCATTGCTTGTTGGTAGGTTGCTCCTGCATTCTTTACGCCAAATGGTGTTACTTATTAGTAGAAGGTTCCCCATGGTATTATAAGGGTAATTTTGTGTGTCTTCAAAAGTAATTTTGATTTGATTATATCATGAAAGCCATCTATTATAGAAAGCATCCCATACCTAATTGTGAAATTGAAAATCATAATAATTTTTATAAAGAGAAAGTCATCTATGGGATAAGCTTCATTAATATCCCTAAAGTATATACATATACTAATGCTATTAGTTTTCTTGGCAACTAGGAAAATATTGGAAATCCAATAAAAATAATCAATGGTTTTGATAAAATCAACACCAAGAAGCTTTTGGAGCTCCTTTTTGACAAGAGGAGCAAAATTAGATGCATCTTCTACAAGTTCTACTTTATAGGTTTTGCATTAGGGGTCATAACCAAATGATGAGCAACTAAGGCTAGATCTAAAATTTTCATATTAACATATGACCAAGCAAAGATATATTTAAATTTCATTAGTAGCTATAAGCAAAAGAAGACAACACCTTGCAAGTAAAATAATGAAAACAAGCAATTGCAAAATTAAAGGATTTGTATTGAACTTTATTGGAGCCTTAGTCTCCTTTTTATAAGTGATTTGCCCCAAGTGCATAGGGGTATGATTACAATAAGTGAATGCTTGCTTTCACATGATAGAATGAGCATAAAGAGGGGAAAAACCCCTTTGGCTAATCAGATTATTGGTGGTGTCTTTGGTCTTCTTTCGCTCCAATACAATTGGTGAGTGGGCTTGAGTATCCAATGATGGGCCACTCCTAGCTTCAATAGCTCTTCAAATACCTGTATCCTGCACACATGAAAGTCAAACAAGAGTCAGTAGCACCTGTATACATGATTAGAAACAAGTACAAATAAAAACCCTTGAAGGAATGCTTGTAGAAAACATGGAAATACTAATTAAAAATGCCTTGCTAACAAGTCGATAAGTTATTGATCTCCGTTGATAAAACCTATTTGGGACTGTGGAACCACGGGAACGTGGTTACGAGTTGGAAACCATGGACCTGTGATTGTGAAACCACGGATGCACATTTTCAATTGTATAACTGTGTGCGGGTGGTTTCGACTGAGATGGTAGGTCACCTTAGGATGCGTGCCAACGATCGGATTCGAGCTCGTGCTCTCAGTTTCTCGTCGGGTCTGGATGTATTTTGGCAGTCTGTTGATACGTAAATTTAGTTCTTTTTGTTTGGTGGATTGATGGTGCCTTTATAGGCTGCCTAGGGCTTTGGAGGGGAATGTGAGGTGGCAAGCTTGACTTGTCAAGTGGCAAATCTGGACTGCCAGGTGGAAGGGGCAGTTACAGTGAGTCATTTAGTGTGGTTCACTTAACTGGGGTGATGTGGCTCCAAGTGGAGTGGGATGTGGGATGTTGTTTTATGTGAAGGGACAAGGGGACAACAACAAAAGAGTTGTGGCATGGGTGTTGGGAATCTATCTCATGTACAAGGACAAAGGGGATAGGAGTGGGTAAGATGTGGCATGGATGTTGGATGAAGTGTCTAGGACACATGTCCAATGGGTAGACAGGGTATCCTAGGGTGATTTTCCTAATTAAATAAATTAGAAAAATATAATGATGTGCAATATTTTATATCTCTAAGTTAGAACTTAGGCATATATCTTTATTATACAGGATTTGATGGTGAGGTGGTGAATGTGAACTAAAGGGTGCTAGATTTTGGTGTCTATAGTTGCCCCTTTTTGTACTGCGTTGTGTACAACACAATGCGGTGCAAAAACTAATGACATCTAACTTTATTGGACAAATGGGTTCATTTCTCTTTGACACACAAACTAAATGAATTTAGAATTTTGATTTGTTTGCTTACCCCCTCAATTGACGATTGGGTAAAAGTTGACACCCATAAGCCAATTGACAAAATATGAATGCTGAAAGTGGGTTGTTTATTGAATGATGTTTATTTTGTTAATGAATTTTGTCTTGATTTTCTTTGTGCCCCAAGTTTGGGATTATTTGTGTTCTTGCAATTTTGCTTTTGGTTTCATTAATGTTTAGAATACATGGTAAAATTTCTGACCACTCTTTTGAGTTTTCACCCACTATGACTTTAGCAATTCCTTCCAAACTATGGGTTTAAGGAACCAGCCATCGAGGATTGGATGCTCAAATAGTTTTTGATTATTACCAAATTGTTGTTTGTTGTTCCACTTTTGACCCAACAGAAGGTTTTTATAGGATTACTTGGCAAATCTGTTTTAGAACACATTTAAGCTCATAGATTGTAGGGACTTATCGACTTGATTCATTGTTGTTTTTTTTTTGTGATTTCTGAATGAGTTTCCTTATGGTGATTTACCCATCCAATCGGTTTGCATGAATTGTCAATCGCTGCAACCGCTACATGTATAGGATAATCCACTAGATACGAGTTTCACTCCAGATGATTAGGTGGATTGGAATTTTAATTTTTTTTTTTTGAAACCGTTGACTTGCGGTTATTTTGGCAAAAAATGCGGATTTGCATTTTGCTTTATGAAACCGTGTTTCCTCGTTTTTCGCCTTCAAACGCATTTTTGTGTTTGAGCACACCACGAAAAACACGGGCATGCATTTTTCGTCCCTAAAAGCAGCTATTTATAGGCTGTTGTCGTTTTCAATATCATTTTGCCAGTTGTCATTGGTTGGCGAGGGGAGCGGTGGTGGTGGCTCGACTAGAGCAGAATTTGGCGACCGATTTGCCGAGGTAGGCGTGTTGCCCCTTTTTTTTTTCTTGTTTGTTTTGTTGCGTTTTATTACCTGGTGTAGGTATATATTTTTTTGTTTTTGTTTTTGTTTCCATGATTAGGTAATTTTTTTTTTTTTTATTACCTAGGGTAGGTAATTTTTTTTAATTTTGTTTTTATTACCTAGGTTAGGTAAAAAGTTTTTTTTTTTTTTTTTTTGGTTTTTGCTTTTATTACCTAGGGTAGGTAAAATTTTTTGTTTTTTTGTTTTTGCTACCATGATTATGTAATTTTTTTATTTTTTTGCTTTTTATTACCTAGGGCAGGTAAACATTTTTTTTTTTTTTTTTTTTGTTTTTGCTTTTATTACCCAGGGTAGGTAATTTTTATTTTTATTTTTATTTTATTACCTAGGTTAGGTAAAAAAAATTTCATTTTTTTTGTTTTATTACCTAGGGTAGGTAAATTTTTTTTTATTTTTGTTTTTATTACCTAGGTTAGGTAATAATTTTTTTTTTTTTTTTGTTTTATTACCTAGGGTAGGTAAAAAAAAAAAAAAAAATTGTTTTATTACCTAGGTTAGGTAAAAAAAAAATCATTTTTTTGTTTTATTACCATGCATAGGTAAAAAAATTTCATTTTTGCTTTTATTTCTAGCATGTTGTGCTAATTTTTGTTTTTTTTATATGTTTTCTTTTCAGGTTAAGCTTCTTGATGCTCGGCATAGGTGGCCGAAGACCATTCGAAAACTGTGAAAAGCACTTTCTGATGACGATTGGACTCTACTTCAGACCATTGGTTTAGATGGTTGCGGGCAATTAGGTACCGTCCGAGCTGATGAGGATCTCATTTCGACACCTGTTGAGCATTGGGATCTAGATAGGGGCACATTTTAGCTCCCAACAGGGGAGCTGACTATCACTCTGGAGGATATCTACCGTATCTTTCGTGTCCCTATTGAGGGTCCTACCGTTCGTATTGGCCTTGACAAGAAGGATGTCCTTTTCCCTCTGTTTGGTGAGATGTGGGACATTGATTGTAGTAGGGGTGACATTGCGTATTTGGATCTCTTTATAGCTGGTAGCTTGGGTGCATTGCCTACCTTTATGATGTACATATTGAGCAACATGTTGTTGCCCAATTCCATGGGATCGAGGATCCTATGGAACCAGGTGCCTATTGTTCTTGACTTGATAGCTAATCCTCGTCGGTTAGCCTGGGCTCCCGCTCTTCTCTGTGAGGTTTATAGCGATATTTATGAGGTGAAGAGGCATGGGCGCAAGGGCCTGGGCTATAGTTTGTTGCTCCAAATTTGGTGTTGGAAGCATGTTATCATTGGTCGCCCTATTGGTTTACCTTGTGGCATGGATGCCACCTCTCCCTGGGCATACAGGTGGTTACTCAGTGAGGAGGTCAATTGATCTGTTGCGAGTGCTTCAGAGTTCATAGATATTTTGAGTTCTCTAACTAGGGACCTGATGTGTTGGTGGCCTTGGAGGGATTTCGATTGGGTGACAGATGCAGTGGAGATTCGTCGTGTCAGGCAGGGATGATGGGTCGTTGGTGCCCATTTGAGGGATATGGAGTTTATCCAATTCTCTCATGTACTACGACAATTTGCCCTTGTTCAAGATGTTCTAGATGTGCATGTTATGTATAGGCGATGGGGTGATGAGTTGGGGTTACCTATTGCTCCTAATTTTTGGTGAGTTGATAATCCTAATGACGACTCAGACTTGGAGGTGCTTGACTTGGATGATGTTGGCACGACTGCTGAGTATGATGCTTGGTTTACGAGTCAACATCTATGGAATCCTAACATCATCATAGATGATGATGGGAGTGGTGATGATGTTGATGTGGGTGGATGGGTTCCTTGGTCGATGAAGCACTGACATGGTAGCTCTTCGAGAGCTGACATGAGCACAGACATTCAACATCTTGAGGAGGGTGGTGGTGATGATGATGAGGGTTTACCTCCTCAACGATCAAAGGAGGAGTGGGGGATTCTACAGGCTAAGCGAGATAGCCTATATTTGGAGCTGGATCGAGTAAAGGTCGAGTTATCATGGTATCAGGGTGAGGTGACTCATCTTCATGCTGAGGTGGACGGGTTACGGGTTGAACCTAAAAGCATTTTTTTGGCTACTAAGGATGCAAAGATCACCAGACTTAGTGGTGAGATTACCCGTTTACAGGGTGAGCTTTATCGGTTGCAGTCAAGTGTTGGAGATGATCATTATGCTTTGACTATTGCTTCTCTATGAGCAGAGATTTCTCAGAGGGTCGCTCACCAGGGTGCTGATTTGAGGAGCCTATGTAAGTAGGCTGTCTACATCAAGATTTTGGATAACATTCTTCATGAGCATCAGATTCCTTTACCTATTCCTCCTTCATCATATACTGCCACTGCTACCCGAGGGACTAAGACGAGTCGCAAGATTCGTCGTACTTCTAGCTCTTAAGGGGCTTCTACAACGCAGGGTCCATGAGGGATCCTGTTGGCACTAGCTAGATGTTGTATTGCCTTATTTTTGTTTTTTGTATATTTTATTAGTATGAGCCTCAGTGCTCCGATGTATACTACCTTCGGGCATTTTGTACTTTGTAGACTTTTGTTTATATATATATATATATATATATATATATATATATATATTACATGGCATATTATTTCGGTATTCACATGTGTTATTTGTATATGCATTCTTCTTGTTTATGCTTTGCAATGTTTATATAATGCAATCTAATATTTTTATTGTATTTCTATGAAAATGAATGCAACTAAAACTTGTAAAATGCATTTGATTTTTATTCATGTAACAAAATGATAGTATTCATGTTGCTCGTGTAATCTTTTTTAGCTCAGAGTATTTGACCTTTACTCGTTCATATTTGCAATTGGGGGTATCCCACTTGATTATTCTTTGTGGTGATGTATGTGGTATGTATAAATGGTATTTGGATTGTGATATTGATTATGATTTGGTTTTTGATATGTAACTGAAAGTATTCTCAAATACTCAAAGAAGCTAGTAATGTTAACCATTTTTCTTGATGTTATCTTACTTTATTTAGGATCATATTGTGTGCAAGTGAAGTTATTTTACTAAATCTTACATGTTGATGACCTTAAGCAATCCAGAACTAGTGCATGTGATTGTGATGTTTATTGCCCCATATTGAGTAATTTTTGGACGTTACCTTTTTGGGTTTTCCTTTTGGCTAGCTTACCCATATGTGCGTTCAAAGGTCTCCCTCTTCAGAGAGAGACATGTCGCCCTACATGAGTTTACTCCACTGCCAGTCAAGAATCTATAGCCTCGATGGAGGCTCACTCCATAGATGTTTTGATCTTTATGCCTTTGTGATGACTACATAACTTATTGAGGGGAACATAGTACGATCTTTTTAGCTTTAGAGATCTGTGGTGTGTGTTGTTAATTGTTTTTTGTGTAGAGTTTTTGGGAATCGAATTCTCAACCGAAGTATGATGAGAATGTTACCCTATCCTTACTACTCTACATTTATTTATATTTGTTGTTTCACTGTGGTAGTGGTGATAACCACTATTTTTGTTTTTGGACTATGTTGCGTGATAGGGGAAGCGAAGAATTTGACTTTTTTTGCTTTGAGGTTTATCCAAATTAGCGTTATCTTTCTATTATTCAAGATGTTTTAAGATTTCTAAAAGTGTATTTGGTTCTAGATTGCTCTTTGGTCAATATACCATACTCAAGATTTTCTTAATGTGATGAAAGTGCTTTGGTCCTAAAGAAAATTGGACACTTCATGAAGTTTGTTTTTACACTAGACATGTTTGAGTGACTGAAAATTGTATGATATATCATATATGATGTGTATGATTTATGAGTTGTAAAGAATCTTAGTTGAATACCCCCAATTCTTGGAATTTGTTTTCTTGGTCGTCTCATCACCACTATTAAATATTACTGAGCAAGGCATGGGATGGATGCGCCCCCCCCCCCGCCCGCGCCCCCGCCGCCGGCCCGCCCGCGCCGCGGGGGCGCCCGCGCGCCCGGGGCGCGCCGGCGCGGGGGGGGGCCCCCCGCCCCGCGAGGCGCCGGGGGGGGCGGGCCGCGCCGGGCGCGGCGCGCGGGCCGGGGGCGCGCGGGGGCGGCGGGGCGCGCGGCGCCGCGCCCGCGCCGCCGCGCCGCGGCGCGGCGGGGGGGCGGCGGCGGGGCCCGCGCGGGCGCCCCCGGGCGGCGGGCGCGCCGCGCGGGCCCGCGCGGCCCCCGCCGCGCGGGCCCGGGCGCGGCGGGGGGGGGGGCGCCGCGCGCGGGCGCCGCGCGCGGCGGGGCCGGCCGGCGGCGGGGGCCCCCCGCGCCCGGGCGGGGGCCCGCGGCCGCGCCCCGCCCCCGGGCGGGCCGCGCGGGGCGCCCCGGGCGCGGGCGCCCGGCGCGCGCCCGGGCCGGGGCCGCCCCGCGGGCGCGGTGGGCCGGGGCGGGAGGGTCTGGTTCTTTGTGATCTTTGGCCGAGCGCGCCGGGCCCCCCGGGCGCCCGGCCCCCCCCTGGGCCGCGGCGCCGCGGGCCGGGCCCCGGCGCGCGGGGCCCCCCGCCCCCGGCGCGCGCGTGCCGCGGGGCGCCTGGCGGGGGGGGCACCGGCCCGCAGTGCGGCGCCGGGCCCCCCCGGGCCCGCGCCCACCGCGGCCCCGGCCCCCCCGGGCCCGCCCGCGCCGGCTCGCCCCTGCCCCGCGGCGCGCCCCCGCCGCGCCGCCCGCGGGCGCCCGGCCGGGCGCGCCCGCGGGCCCGGGCCCGGGCGCCCCACGCCGCCGCCGCCCCCGCGGCGCCCGCCCGCCCCCTGGTGGGGCCCCCCCGGGGCGCGGCGCGCGGGCCGGGGGCGGCCAGGCCAGGCCGCCGAGCGCGCGCGCTGGGCGCCGCGCCCCGGGGGGCCTTGGGGCCGCAACGCCCCCACCCCTGCCCCGCCCCCCCCCCCCCGCCCGCCCTCCCCCCGCCCCGCCCGGGGCGCACCGCGGCGGCCAAGCTCCGGACCCGCACAAAGCCGAAGGAGCTAGACCGGCACGGCCGGCGGGCACGCAGTGGGCGCCGCGCCCGGGGCGGCCCGCGGCCGGGGCGGATTCCGGGGGCGGGGCGTCGGGGGCGCCCCCGGGGGGGCGACGGGAGGGGCCCCGCACGCCGGCCCCTGCACCCCCCCCCCCCCCCGCGCTCCCGCCCCCGGCGCGGGCGCAGCAAGCAGCGCCCCGCGGCGGGCTACCCAAGGGGCCAGGGGGGGAACGCCCGCCCGCCGGGGAACTGGCCACGAGGCCATACCGGGGGAACACCGCGGCTAAGCCAGGGTGGAGAATCCCAGCGCGAGCGCCAGGCCATTGGGGTGGCGCGCGGAGAGGGAGCCCGACCGCGGCGGGCGGGCGGGCCTTGAGGGCGGGGGGAGGGTTGACGGGGGGGGGCGGCGCCAGGGGCGCCGGGGGGAGCGCGCTGGGGCGGGGGGGGTGGTGGGGCTGCGGGTGGAGGGCTGGGTCGGCGGGGTCGGGCGGTGCGGGGGGGCGGCAAGGGTGGAGCGAGGGCGGTGGACTGGCCGCTCGGGGGGGGGGGGAAGGAGAGACACGGGGACTAGGGGGGGGGGGGGGGGGGGGGGGGGGGGGGGGGGGGGGGGGGGGGGGGGGGGGGGGGGGGGGGGGGGGGGGGGGGGGGGGGGGGGGGGGGGGGGGGGGGGGGGGGGGGGGGGGGGGGGGGGGGGGGGGGGGGGGGGGGGGGGGGGGGGGGGGGGGGGGGGGGGGGGGGGGGGGGGGAAGAGGAAAAAAGAGGGGGGGGGGGGGGGGGGGGGGGGGGGGGGGGGGGGGGGGGGGGGGGGGGGGGGGGGGGGGGGGGGGGCGCAGGGGGGGGAGGGGGGGGGGGGGGGGGGGGGGGGGGGGCGGGGGGGGGGGGGGGGGGGGGGGGGGGGCGGGGGGGGGGGGGAGGGGGCTGGGGGGGGCCTTTTTGCGGAAAGGGCGGGGAGGGGGGGGGGGGGGGGGGGGGGGGGGGGGCAACTATATATATATTTTGTATGAACATATAATTGAAATGCAAATGCAATATGAAAAATACAATTTAAAATATGTCTATTTACAATGTGAAATGCATGCAATGTTGTAAAATGGAATCTTTTGTTTATTTTATTATTTTATTTTTGTTTTAGCCATGTACATATATATACATATATTGCAAGTCGTTTTATGCATAAAATGCCTTTAGGTGCATAATTTTCAGTGGTTATGGCTCCAATTTCCCTTCTAAATTGGAAATTTTGTATGTTCCTTGTCCCAATTTTTGCTTTACTATATATGGGCCTAACCAATTTGCTGCAAATTTATCCCTTAAGTACGGTAAAGCATTAGTATTTTGTTGATTTTCTTTGAGCACTAGGTCCCCCACTTGAAATTCACGAGGATGGACTTTTGCATTGTAAGTGTGCTTGACTCTATCTTGATAATACTCATAAATGTTTTAGTGCATTGATACGTTTCTCATCAATAATTGTCAATTGGTCAAGACGCTCCTGTCTAGTTGTATCATCATTCATGAATTCCTGTATCTTGATTCGTAAGGATGGTATCTCAAGCTCCAATGGTAATATTGCTTCTGCACCATAAACTAGTGAAAATGGTGTTGCTCCTGTTGGCATTCTTATGCTTGTTTTGTAAGCCCATAGTGCTAAAGGGAGGTGAGTATGCCAATCTCGATGATTATCTTTTACCACTTTCTTGAGAATGGATATGACTATTTTATTTGTTGCTTCAGCTTGCCCATTTGCTTGTGGGTAATAAGGTGTTGAGAAGTTATGTAGGATTTTGAATTTGTTGCAAAATGCTATAACATCCTTATTCTTAAATTAATTTACATTATCAAAAATTATTTTTGAGGGTATTCCAAAACGATAGATAATATGTTGAAGTATAAACTCCGTTATTCGAGGTCCAGTTGTAGTTGTCATTGGAATTGCTTCCACCCATTTTGTGAAGTATTATGTAGCAGTTATGATGAATTTATGTTGTCCTGATGAAGCAGGTGTTATTTTACCGATCAAGTCAAGGCCCCATTGTGAAAAGGGCCACAAAATTTGAATGAGTTGCAAATTTTGTGATGGCACATGGGTCAAGTTTGCATGATGTTGGTATTTTTGGCATATTTTGACATATTTGCAACAGTCATTTTCCATTGTTGGCCAATAGTATCCCATACGCAATATTTTTTTTGCAATTGCCATTTCGCTGAAGTGACCATTGCAAGTACCATCATGGGCTTCTGATATTGCTCTTTATACTTCAATTGGATTTAAACATCGTAGTAATATTCCATCATAACTATGTTTATATAACACTTATCCAAGTAAAGTGAAACGAATGGCTCTTTGTTTGAATGTTCTTTTTGCAGTTCGTGTCATTTCTATTGGTAGTGTGCCTGACTTGAGAAAATATTTTATCTCATCAAGGTAAGAATTGTAAGGTTCAACATGTATCAAACAAACAGTCTTCTCACCTATAGATTCTTCTTTTTGAATTGATGGTTTAGACATTGTTGTTATGATTAGCGGTTGCATTTCTCCATGTTCATTTTTAGGTATGAAATATCCCAAGGAATCCATTGCGTCTGCAAATGTATTTGTCGATCGTGGCAAGTTACTAATTTCATACCAGTCAAATTTTCCTAGCAACTATAATGCTACTTCATGATATTTCTTTAAGACTGGCTCTTTACATTGGTATTCTCCTTTTATTTGGTAGACAACCAATTGAGAATCACCAAAAATGCTTATTATTTTTATTCCCATTGCTATAGCTGATTTAAGACCTAGTATTAAGGCTTCATATTCTACATTATTGTTAGTGCATGTGAAGTCGAGTTTGAATGATAAAGGAATGGGTATTCCTTCAGGTGTGTAAAACACAAATCTTGCACCTTACCCTTTTTTGCACTTTGATCCATCAAAGAACATTGTCATATCTGCTTCATCCTCAGGTGAAACTATTTCTTCTTGTTCTATGATAGAAAATACTGAATCGTCGAGAAGTTCAATTATTAATGGTGTATCATTGTGCAGTGGAGCTTTCGCTAATTGATCAACTATCACTTGCCCTTTTATGGATTTTTGACTTGTGAATTCGAGGTCGAATTCCGTTAAAAACATTATTCATTTAGTAGTGGGGGTGTTGTTGTAAGTGCGAGTCATCATGTATCGTAGAGGGTTTTCTCTAGCTATAACATAGGTGGTATTGCTTAACATGTAATGTCTAAGTTTCTTGGTGGTGAAAACCATTGCTAAGCATAATTTTTTGACATAAGCATATCTTGTTTCGTAACTTACCAATGTTCTACTGATGTAATAAACCGCTTGCTCTTTATTTTTCTCATTCTTTTGTGCAAGCATTGTTCTTAAAGCAAAATCTATTGCAGAAATGTATAGGTGAAATGGGACTCCTATTTTTGGTGGCATAAGAACCGGTGGTGAGGCTAGATATTTATTTATATCATAAAATTCCTCCTGACATTCAGTTGTCCAAGAAAATATCACTCCTTTTTGTAATAGGTGATTAAAAGGTCTGCATTTATTTGAGAGTTGTGCAATGAATCGTCGAATAGATTATACTTTTCCTTGTAAACTTCACAACTCTTTCAAGTTTTTGGGAGGTGACATTTATAATATTGCTTTTACCTTGCCTAGGTCTACTTCAACGCCTCGCTTGGAAACAATGAATCCTAGAATTTTTCTTGATGTGACACCAAATATAGACTTCTTAGGATTTAACCTTACCTTATATTCTATTAATCGATCAAATGCCTTTTCTAGCACATCTATGTGTTCAAGACACGTTTTTTATTTCACAATAAGATCATCTACATAATCTTTCATTATTTTATGCATATAATCATGAAATATGTACGTCATGGCATGCTGATATGTAGCTCCTGTGTTCTTTAATCTAAAAGGCATCACTTTGTAGCAGAATGTCCCCCAAGGCATTGTAAATATTGTTTTATGTTAATCTTCGAGATTAATCCGAATTTGGTTGTATCCGAAGAAACCGTTCATTAAGGAGAGCATTTCATGACTAGCACAGGAGTCTACTAATTGATCTATATTTGGCAAAGTAAAATCATCCTTGGGACACACTTTGTTTAAATCTCAAAAATCAATGCATACTCGTATCCCCCCATTCGGTTTACGAATGGGTACCATGTTTGAAATCCATTCAGGATAATCGATTGGTGCTATGAAGTGTACATCCAATAACTTTTGCAACTCTTCACTTTCTCTTCATCATCCTCCACATGACCAACCTGAATGCTAAGCCTATAAAATTCCTTTGTGTACTCTTTCATGCTCATATTAGATTTTGTAAATTTTTGAAAAGACTTAACTAATAGTCAAACGGAAGGAATTTGGCCTTCAACTTGGTGACCATTTTCTCCCATGTCCTAATCCTTTCCTTTCCTTTTCTTTGTCTTTCAGCTTGAACATGGTTCCACCACAAGGACACATGCCCCTTCATCTTTGTGTAGGTAAATTTCACCCTTTTGGGATCTTCTATTAATTTAAAATCAAAGTACTCCATTTTAACAATCCAAACTATGACCTCCTATTGATTTAAGCTTCTATTGTATGACAAGATTTTTATCTTTGGCTTTCAACCCATATTTGAGATTTCCAAAATAAATTACTCTTTTACCTCTTTCCCTTTCTCTTCATATTGAGCTTCTACATATCCAACCTCCTCTTCGTCGATGTCACTAATCTCCTCAAGATGAATGCCTCTTTGTTGAGCAGTTTTAATCACCTCCAATCGAGCAGTAATTCCCCTCAACATATCAACAATATTTGCAACTCGAGTGCCTCATGGTATTCTTCTTTCCCATTGTGTCATCATTCCTTTTACATGTGTCATGCCTCAGAGATCTTGATTTGATACCAAATGATACAATAGTAAGGATTGGGCAGATCATTTTTTATCATCAATGATCAATAGGTGCTTCAACTAATGATTCCCAATGACTACAAACCCTCTCTTTTGACACTCTTGGATGGCTAAACAGCTTCAAACAACAAGTATCCCTTTTGAAAATAGAGCTTTCAATGAATGACAATTTGATGACGACGGGCTCTGGTGTCGGTAACCCAATGCCAATAGGCCCTTGTGATGACAACCTTATGATTTATGATGACATGTTCTTTTATTTATGTTGGATTATCTTCTTTATTCGATAGAAAATAACTATAGTCAATAGACTCTAGACGATTGATTTCATTTTCTTAGATGATAAATTTACCTCATAGGAGGTTGTCTTAAGACGATAAGGTATACTATCAAGACAAAAAGGTTCTAGCTTAGTCAACACTCCTCAAGATGGCATGTGTTATGATGACAATCTCAGGTCGGTATTTACCAAGACAACAAGTTGGCTAGCAACATGTTTCATGATGGTATTTTATAGGTAATATCGACAAAGTTTAATAAGCAAATTCAATAGGCTCATGATGATGATTCAATTCAATGGAATTTGTTAGCAACGATTTGTAATCGTTCAATATTTTACTCCACTTAATGATAGTTTATTTCTCAATCCTAACGATAGGCTCAATTGTGGCATTATCCTTGGTGGTACTCCCTAATATTGCAACAACCTACTTCCCCAGTCAGCATTCTTCAGGCTGTGTCACATAGCTTTGGTCGATAATACTTGCTCTTCAAACAATAGTCAAGAGGTGGAGTTCATGTTTTTATTGAATCATACTATAATAGTGATCTTCAAACGATAAACTCCTAGTCGAATCCTTGTGCAATAAATTGGTCAATTTGGTAGCATCTCATACTTTTGCTAAGCTGCAAATGTATAGAGAACAATACACGAATCGAATATATGCTTCATAATGCACACACAAACTCCAAAATAGATAAATGGATACAAAACAAAATTAATTGTATTAGCAAATTGCTTCACAGCTATAATGGTTCACATTATCTAGCAAATTTCTTGAATTTTTGCTTCTCTCAAAATACCACTATCTTCTCTCTATCATCCCCCCATACTCTCACAAATCCCTTTCAATTTATACACACAAAAACTATTTATGTTTCAACTCCCACTAGATGGTTTAGTTTATGGATGGTTGGTCTTCTTATTCGGGTGCTCTAATAGTTTACACATGGATTCTCTTGCATCAATTGGAGAGGGGGTGATGGTATATGGTGGGGAGCTAGTAGGGTTCTCAAAATTAGGTTGTGAGGGGCTTGGAATGATAACTACAGAGGTGAAGCTAGGAGTGTTTGGGGTGGGTGGAGGATTAGAAGGGGGTACAACTAAAGAAGTGGGAGGTGAGGATTTGTGTGAGGGTCCTATGGGTACCAATAGACAAGCATTATTATTATTATTGTTGTTGTTGTTGTTGTTTGCCACTATTGTCTATTATTTTAACCCATTGATATTTACTAGCATTGGTGCAGGTGTAGGAGTAGCCATTGGAGGGGACTTGGATTTGAATGATAGGGAATAATATTTTAAGTAAATAAATAATATTTTATTTACGACCACTTGTCTTATTCATATTTCTTGTATCAGATAAGCTTGGTTTTCAAAATCATTTAATGCAACCTTATCCATTGAACTTATCTGAAATCTTTGTAATGCCTATTTATAGGTGTTTTTTGGTAATACAAATAAGTTTTCATTCATGCAATCCTTTTGTATTTTGTTTGTAATTGTGTCTACATAAATTTGGTATCAGATATGAGCAGTGGGTAGGCAAGTATCCTCTTCCTCTAGGCCAATTTTTTGTTCAAAAGAGGAACGAGAAAACCTCCCGTGAATCTTGGTTTGGTGGTTTTATCCGTTGTTCGGTGACACTTTTACATTTATTTTACATATTTTTTTGAGCTTGGTTTGCAATTTGATTTATTTTAAAAATCCACCATAGCTAGGGTTTGTGTTTTTTTGACCCTTAGATCATAAAATTCTTGGTGCTGATTCACGTTGCTTTGCAACCTTTGGTGATATTTTGGCTTCTCAATGTCGACCTGAAGGTTGTTTGGTGCAACTCTATTATTTTGGGTGATTGTATTGCATTCCCGGACCCATTCTACTAGATCTATAACTTTTTGGCACTTTCAACCATTTGCTACTGTTTTGGTTGACTCAAAAGTTTTCTTGCGTGATTAACGACGAACACAAATTTTCCTAGTCTAATTTGCACACCTTCCAACATGATTTGCAAAAATTGCGTGTTGATCTATTATTTGGGCATCGATCTACTATTGTGGATCTATTTTACTCACATGAACATCCTTTTTTATTTTTTCCCAATGTTGAACTACTATTTTAGAAGGCCATTTTTAGCATTCCAGCTAGCTTGCAATATTGACGAAGTTCACATTGTTTTGCGTGACCATTCGCCCTTGATCTATCATTTTACAGTCAGGTTTTGGATTAATTTACCATTTCTACCACCGATTCGCCAAGTTTCTACTGATTTCTAGTCCCGCTGTACACAATCTGATGCTTTCATGTCCTGCTATGCATTTTTTGACGCATTTTTCTTGAAGATAGTTCACTGCACTAAACACCAGTCGTAACATTGGATCTCAACCTCTCTAGCATTTTTTTGCCCATTCCTGGAGCTATTCGAAATTGATCCAATATTTTTTGACATTTTTCTACAACTCCAGGTATTACACTTTGTTTTTTGGTGCATTCCTGCATTCTAGCCAACATTTTGCATCTTTCATGGTTGATATACAGTTTTTTGCCTCCTAATCTATTGTTTGTCAACCTTTCTAGTGTTGATTTGTAAGAACCCGAATCGATCTACACCGTTTCAAGTGTTTCACATGTTTTCACCCCGCTTTGCTTTTTTTGGCAGACAAATAACGATTTTCGACTGGTATTATTTCTTGACGACAACAAATATTCAATTTTGTAAGGTTTTGGTGTTTTATGGCCATGCAACTCCGTTTCTCGGTGACTCGCTCATTTTTTACCCTTGTGGATTTTTTGGTTGCACATTTTCGTAGTTTGCCTGAAGCATTTATGCATTTTTTCAAAAATCCATCATGGGTTTTGTCCCACATTCACGGTGCTCAAGGATTTATGGGATTTTTATTTCTTGAGCTGCAAGTAATAGGATAGCTAGCTTCGTTGGCTACCCATCCCCATCTGACCTTGCTGCAACCCTTTCTTCCTGCATGGCTTTGTCATTTCCTGTCACGTTGAACCCTCTCAATCTTTGTGTCATGCTCTACATCGATGGCCTTGTCATTCATGCTTCCACATCCCATGATCAGTATATCCCTCACTACTGATTTGTCGATGCCAGTCCGTGCATCTTCCATTTTGTGTTTATTTCTTATTATCAACCTAGGTTGTCCTCATTGTTAGGTCAGTCTATCAGTCACATGCCAATCTCTATTGGTTTTTATTATCATCCAGTCCCTTTGCATCCTCCTATTGATGCTTAGTTAGACCACCCCTTGATATCAGACTCCCTATCATCTAATGTTTGACTCTTGCCATTGAGTCATTACCCCATTGTGCTAACTGTTTATTACCACTTGCTTGCCTAGCAGTTCACGCTAGACACTAGTCGTTGTTTCTTACCTTGAACTCCATGCTGCATTTGTCGTTTTTGTTGGTCCGTTGAAACTTAGTCATTGCCAGCTGACCGTTGAAACTACTCATTGGTATTTTTGACCGTCGTTGAAACTTAGTCCTTGGCTTGCAAACAACAAATCAATTTTTTTGTATTTCATCCTTCAGAGAGACTTTCTACAAATTTTGATTTTTATAGGGCATGTATTTGTTTGAGTATACCCTTATATATACTCATTGAAAATATTTTTTTGAGCCTTAACCATCCACAGTGGTGATTTTTCCATTTTCCCTTGTTTGGTTTCTCTCATTTTGTTCTAAAGATCACCTTCTCAAATGGACCTGCATTTTTGCCTTGTGATCGCTATTTCTTGCATTTTCAATTTTCTTACTAGTTTCCACTAGACATATTGTCACCAACATGGCCTTAGCAAAAAAATTGGTTGAAATCTAAACTCATCAGGCCCAAGTCACTGCCCATATGAATTCTTTGGCTGACACCATTAAGGACCTCAAACTATAGTCCTCATCCTCCCATACTTCTCATGCCAAGTGTGAAGTTAAAATTTATGAAGGCTCTCAAGATCTTGATGTCCTCAATAGTTGGATCCTCAATATGGAGACCTGGTTTGACTTTAGTCAAACTTCAAACAATGATAAGGTTCCATTTTCCAAACTCAAACTTTTTGGCATGGCTAAGGTTCTCATAACCGAATGCCATGGAACTCAAAACCCCATTCTCACATGGGATGATTTGGTCAAAGCTTTGAAGGCCACTTTTTATCCGTCAAATTATGATGATGACTTATTGAATCATTGGATCCACCTTCGATAGAGACAACGCCAATATATACATGATTATGTTCATCAATTCAACCATATACGCGTATTGCTTCGCGTATCAAATCCTACAACTACCCTCATTGCTAAGTTTAAAAGTGGGCTTCTTGCACACTTTTATCATGAGTTGAAATTGTAGACACCAAAATCCAGCCACTTGCAAGTCATCTATACCTTCCTGTCAGCCACGTGTCGGTCATCCACCTTCCCGCCATTATTTGGCCCAAATCCACACTTTCCCGCCATTATTTGGCCCAATTTCACCTTTCCCGCCATTTTTCATCCCCAAATTTATTTAAATTAATATTTATATATATATATATATTTTTTAATATTTTAATATATATATTTAAATAATAGTTTAAGTGATTTAATCTGAGCCGTCCATCCTTCATTTAATCTCATCCGTCCATCCATCTTAATCCATTTCACAACCTAGATTTATTCTCTACCCTTAGATCCACTTTAATCTTAGCCACACGTTCAAAGTGTCGTTAAAACCCTAAAGTGTGCCCTAAGAGTAGATTATAAATTGAGTCACCTTGATGGCTCAAACCCTATCTCCTATGCGCTATCTCTGATTCTAATTCTTCTACTGCTATCTCCTCTATCTCTCTTCTGCTACCCTTTCGCCGCATCCATCGCCGCTTTCATCGCAGAATCCCCCATTCTTGTCGCAAGTGCCCGCGGGATTTTACCCCTTTACCAAGTTCCCACGGTTTACCAAGTGCCCACGGGCGTTTACCAAGTGCCCGCGGGCGTTTACCCACGGCCACGGACTCAGACCGGCGTCTGAAACCTTAATCCAGAAGCACGCGGGCGTTCAACGAGTGCACCAGGGCGCCTTCCGTAGCCGATTTGACAGCCACATTACTTCCAGGTGTCGCCTGGTCTAGCTGCGTTAACAGAGAACAGGTATAAATTAGTTTAAAGCAAGTAACTTCTTTTCTTTTATTGATCTGTTATTGAATTCTTGCATTTCATTTTTCTAGGGTTTTAGATTGTTTTCGAGGGCTCACACAGTGGAGCCCTCTTATTAATTTCTAACTCCTTGATAGTGTTAATGTGTGCAGGTTTTTGACAGCAGATCCGGTTTATTGATGGCAGTTGATTAAGCTGGAGTGGTCCAAGCAAGGGATACAACAAAGCCCACTCACTCTGTTGGGATTGAAGATACATTCTTCGAAAGCGCCACCATTTGTGCCAGCTAGGGTTTCGGAGAACCCTAGCATAACTTGTAACTGTGTATCACAAATAAAGGGTTACGGGCCCAGTTGTATTCAAAAAGGAGTTTTTAAACTCCATCGATTAATAGAAATCGTTTGTTTTGTGCAACTATTCTGTACTCTGTCATTGTGATTTTATTTATTTTTGTTTGGCGTTGTATTTTTAATCTACAAATGGCGATCACGGTGGGACCCCCTAGGGTTTCATATTTTTAATACTTGCTTTACTAATCTGTTCCTGTTTTCTGTTTTATTTTGCAGGTTCCAGAAATCGTGAAATTCGTTGTTCCAGCGAACTAGGGTTTCTGAGTTTGCAGAAAACGCAGCAGACGCAGAGGGGCGTCTGGAAGTCCAATACGAAACGCAGAGGTGCGTTTCAACTCGTGCAGACTCCCGTGGGCGTTTGAAGTCGCTTTTACAGAAAAGCGTAGGCTTCCAAGTAAGTGTTGTACTTTTTACGTTTTTGGTTTTTCTGCCATATTTTGTTTCTTTTTCAGATCATTACTTTAAAATGAACAAAAACTAAGTAATCTGGAAAAGAACAGTTATTTTTAATTACATTTTTCTTTGCATTGCATTATTGATTGTTGCTTGCATTAAAAAAAAAAAAAAAATTGCATACCTAGCTGCATATTAGAATAGCTACGAATTATTTGTTTTAATTATCTAAGTAGGACTATTGATTGGATGTCAATAGTACTCCTGCCATTGGGTGATTCCAGGCGAGAGAAGTGGACGAACCTTCCGGTTGCTCCTTTGATATCTCGATATCATTGGTAGGCTAGGGGGTTTTAAACGGTGTACTCCACTTCTTCAGAGGAAATGACATGTTTTCAGTAGCCTCTTGCTTAGATCATTAGAACTTTTGATTTATAGCCTTGTATGTACACATTAGATAACTAAAACATTTAAAAAAAAAAAAATTCATTGCATTTTCATATTGCATTTAAAACAATGATATCTGGATTTCATCACCGGGTATTGCTTGAAGTTTAGTGACGGTGGAATTCATCTCCATCCATTAAACTTCTGCCTTAGACACCATAGGTCACCCCCGAGCAAACTTGCTTGGATTTCATCACCAGTAAGAATCTCGTTGTCCTTTCCTAGCCATAGTTTTTACCTTTTTTGTGAATAATTCAAGATTAGATCACATGCAAAACTCATAAACCGGACACTTAAAATTTACTACAGATTAAGATCAGAAAATAATTAATTAACCGCAAGGTAAGACACATTGGTGGAAACCTAGGTTGTGACTGTTTTCTGATAATTTTTGTAGTGTAAATTTATCATTCTAGTTTTGCATTCTTCTTTTCTGAATTTGTTTAGATTTATTGCTCTATGGTCTTAACAAGGAATCAATCTAAAATGTTAAATCTAAATAATCAAATGGGAAATTCACAGAACATCCCCACCACCAACATGGCCACTTATCCTAGTGAATTTCAGGCAGGTTCGCCTGCAGGTCTTTCACGTCCTTCTACCATCTACCACATGGCCATGCCCATGGAGGAAGACAATTCCTGTCATATTACCCACATTGATATGGCCCAAGTGCAAACTCACTTAAGAGATGGCACTGGCTATGTCCTTGAGCCAATCCAAGATTCCCCTATGCAAGATTCTATTTTTCAGCAGGATATTGCATCAACCATACCCGCTGGTTTCACTCAGGTCTACACTAACCCTTTTTTTGAGGCTAATGTGGTATCTGTTCAGCCGGCTTCATCTCCAACATCTTCCCAGATGCTCAATTGTCCTCCTTTGGAGACAAATGTAGTGTCTTCCCGACCACTTTCTCCTCCATGTACCCGGGTGTACACCAATTCTCTTTATGAAGTTGGTGGAAACTCTTCTAGCCATAACCAATTTCAACCCTCTTCTTCCCAAACCATTTATGGTTTCACCCTACCTGGGACACAGTCTACTGTTCCTTCCCAGGTATCGCCTACTTCAGCCACCTTCATTGCTCCTGCTGTGCAGTCCCCTGTGACTACCATGGCAGCCTGCCCTCCCAACTTCATCGCCCCTGCTATGCAATCTTCTGTGACTACCATGGCAGCCTGCCCTCCACCTTCATCCAATCATCCCACCTCCCTTGGGTTAGAGATTAATAAGGTTAAGGAGTATCTCGACAAATTGATTTTGCAACAACAACAACAAAATGCTCAACCACCTGTCGTAGTAAATCCTACACCCCAACCAATTTCTACCCAGCCAACTTTTATTAGCTCAGGCCCCACCTGGGTACCCCAATCTTCGGTGGTGTCCATTCCTACCCCACCTTTCTCCCAACCTAGTCCAGTTCATCATCCACCCCAATCACCTTCTTTCCGGTATCATCCATACCAACAACCTGTCCATTCCACACCGCCTAATTCAGGCAATTTCATCCCATCTCATCAATTTTCCACTCCTCCATTGCATCATCATAATCATCAAACGAGTCAAAATTTTCATGAAGATTCTCGACTCCATGCTATGCAACAACAGATTGACAACCTTATGCTCAACATGCCTGGCTCATTTAGTCGAAACCTACGCTAAGGTCGTTGATCAATCAACCAATTCATCCTTCGGTACCTTCACCACCATATCCGATTGATTTCACATTACCGAAGTTTGACAAATTTCGAGGAACTGAGGATCCTCATGAACATGTGAGCTCATTCATGCATGCTTGCTTTAGAATCCAAAATAATGATGCTCTTATGCTCAGAAATTTTCCTCAGACATTAGGAGGAGATGTTGTACAATGGTATAATCATTTAGCTCACCATAGCATTTATGCTTACGAGCAATTGATTAATCTATTTTTAGAACGATTCTCCCTGAATGTACAAAAGAGAGTTTCATTGTCCGACTTATACAAGCTCAAGCAACATGACGATGAGACCGTTTATGACTTTGGAAACCGTTGGAGGGCTATCATTAATAAACTGCCATTCTCCCTACCAATGGAGGAGTTAACCAAAATGTTCACCCAGAGTTGTTTAAAACCTATCTCTTGGTTACTCCAATTACAACAATACAGGACTTTTGAAGAGGCTTTGGCCCAAGCAAGTATCATAGAAGACATTAAAGTCCAAGAGGGTGTTTTAAAACCCCGTAGAAAAGAATGGCAACAAAAGGGCCAACAACGAAATAATAATTATGGCCAAAACAAACAAGCACAGGCTAGTACAGCCTCAAATGTTAACCAAGTTAATCAAGTGGTGGCGAGCCAGCCCGTAATGGCTCAACAACAACAAGTAATGCAAAGTCAACCGCAACCAATTGCTTATCATGCGGTACCCGCCCCTACTCAACCAGCTCCCAATACTGGGCCAACCATGGAAACTCGACCTTGGCAAAACAATCGTCCCAAGCGACAATTCACACCTTTAGATGAACCATATGCGGTCATATTCAACAAGTTATATAGCACAAATCAATTAACGTTACCTGAGTTTAAACCTTTAGACCCATCTAGAAGGGGGAAGTATTACAAGGAGTACCTATTTTGTCCTTATCATAGGCAAAATGGGCACGATATCAATAATTGTACAGCTTTCAAACATGTGATCCAAGATCTTATTGAGATTGGAGCCATTAAATTGGATAGCCCCTTAGCCCAACAAAATCAAAATCTTGGTATATTTCAAACACCCCTTCCACATCGGGAGGAAGCTCCAACAACTTCAGGGGGAGTAACTCAGGTAACTCCTCCTAATCAAGTCAACCATGTACAACAATACCAAGGTTTTGTGGGTACTATTAACGTAGTAACCCGGGGTCAAAGGGCGAACCAACCAAATCAGGCTGAACCACAACCACCTGTACAAACCCCCAGTCCACCTCAGGTAAAAGTGACCCAACGACGTGCTAGTACTTCTCAACAACCGCTAAATCATTCTACTCAACGCCAACGACCCATCATGTCATTGAGTAGCCGGTTAACTACCAGTTTAAAAATGGCTTCTGCCAAGTTATCGATCTATGACCTCATTCAACAATCTCCCCCGCATAGAGAGGCATTAATGGAAATATTAAAGTCAATCGAGCTTCAAACTCAAGATACTAATGCCTTCAACAACTTTGTGGGGAGTATTCAAACATGCATGGAGCCCTCCATCACTTTCTATGATTTTGAAATCAAACCTATGTCAACAGAAAGTATAGATCCTCCACTACATATCATGGCCAAGATCGATAACAAGCCATTCAAGAGAGTCTTAATTGACACCGGTTCCTCAATCAATATCATTACAACATCGGCGTTGAGTCATCTAAAGTTGTCGCCATCCCTTATCACAAAGTCGACTTTTACTCTTAAAGCATTCAATGATGCTTTATCTTCCACGGTTGGCACGGTTATCTTGCCCATTGAGGTAGGGGCCCGAACTTTGCATACCTTGTTTCACATCTTGGAAGGGACCATGGCATACAATGTATTGCTTGGACGGCCTTGGCTTAGGGAGATGAGATGTGTCCCTTCTATACCGCATCAATGTCTCGAAGTATGTATATGAGGGACAGATTCATTGTGTACCTGTTGACACTGAACCCTTCAAACATTGCAACTATGTCTCAAATCCTTATGAGATTGTGTTGCCATCCACTCATCTTTTCTTGACCCCATCTACTTCTTCTATACCATCTTCTTCTAAAGCTCCCATTCCCGAGGAGCTACCCATCATATCGCAACCATCTTCCTCTTCCGCTATTCCATCTCATTCACCACTTTCTTCATCAACTAATCTTCCTTCTTCTTCATCAGTGACCACATGCACATGTGGCCATGACCAATCATCTCTTTCCACGTCATTACCCCCTTCTTCTACACCTTCTTCAACATCACCTATTATTCCTCCATCTTCCCAACCATCACCAACTGATGTTTCACAAGTTAGTGAAGCATCAACCCAACCAAATCCTTCCAATTCTTCTATCCCACATTCTTCTATTCCATCATCTAGTCCATCTCCCTCCCAAGTCAAGGTCCATCTCACTGATGCAGGTATTGGTGAGTATGCCATCCAAGATGTCCACATCACACCGTTCAATGTGCAAACAATTAAAGATTTTGGTCGTCCACATGACCAACATTTATCCATTGGATCGGTTTATAACATGGGTTCTATGCCAAATTCCATTAATTTTGTATATGGGGGAATAGAGTCATCTTCTAGTCCTACCACCATACTAGAACCTAAGCATCCAGTCCCTGCCAATATCGAAAGGATGGAGGGTTTTCCCTCTCGCTATTTCCACAGACATAATTGGCAGCAATTTGGCCTAGGTCGATACGAGCAAGGGGTAACTGAACGCATCGATATGCCATATCAGAGACCCACTGAGCGTTTTGGTCTGGGCTACCAACCACTTCCATCCCTTTCTTCTTTTGAGCAAGCTTTTCAAAGCATTAATCTTAATTCAGAAGAAGAAATCCTCCACCCCGACGAATCCGAAGATGAAGCCTATGAAGAATTTGACGTCATGTCAAATGGTGATGAATCTGAAGAAGAGTCGGCGCCCATTGTTCCCCTCACTAAACAAGACGAGTTTTATCTCCAATTGTTCCCTCTCCAAGAGGCCATCTTTCGCTTGCTTCTTCCACAAGAACGAGGTGAACCACCCCCTCCGCCACATCCATAAGCCATAATCCAAACCTGTATTATATGTATATACTAAAATAGTGGTTTTCACCACTACCAAAAAAAAAAAAAATTAGAAAATTCCAAAAAAAAAAATCAAAATATATAAAAAAATACTTTATTGCTTTATGTATGTGTGTAATAGTGGTTTTCACCACTACAAAAAAAAAAAAAAAAAAACTCAAACTAAAAAAAAAAAAAAAAACTGAAAAACTATGTTGTTTTGCACTTCAGGTCTTCCGAGGTCTTCACCGGTTTTCCCTTCCATTCCGCCCATCCTTTCTTCCATAAGTCGACAATGAATTTTGAAGACTTATTCACCCAACTCCATAATCCATATGATCCGGATAAGCCAATCCCGATCAACCCAAGCTTGATTGACATGGATCGGATTTCATCCCCTCCATCTATTTCAGAGTTCATCCTTTCCGAGGAATTGTTAAAGGCTTCCGCCAACTACATTCCTCCTTCACCTCCACATTCACCTTCATCTTCTAAGCCATAAGTCTTCCGAGCGAGACATAGACGAGAGCAAGGTTAATGTTATACACTTGAGAGCATTCTACGCATAGTTTGAATTTTATATGTACATATATACATGGCTTGTACAAAAAAAAAAAAAAAAACAAATAAAATAAAAAGAATTTGCATTTCATTGTTAGTTGCATACATCTCATTCAAAAACATTGCATTTCATGTGCATACATCTCATTGAAAACCATAACATTTCATTTTCAGCCATAGTTGCATATCATGTTAGAGACCATTCTATCTTTTGGATATAAAATTTGGTCAAGCAAAAGTCATGTTGCCTTAATCAGGGGCACCTTCATAAAATCCATCAAACCGAATTGTCATTCGTACATCCATTTTCCATTTGCACATATTTACATTGCCAAAATGTTTTCAATCACTCAGCCATTTCTAGTGTTTTAAGCAAACTTTGAAATGCATGTCAAAGTTCTCTAGGGCCATATCACAAATTACACTAAATAAAATCTTGAGTATTGGGAAATGATTTCAAAAGCGGTCTTGAACCTATCACATTTTCACATCTTAAAAACATCTTGTGTCAAAGAGAGATAACACCATCCTTGGGTTGTGCCTTGAAGTGAAAAGGGTAATCCTCGTTTGTCCTATCATGCAAACATAGTCCATAAAACAATGGTTCTTACCACTATCACAAGCAATCACAAAATATAAATATAAACAGAGTAGTAAGGATAGGGTAAAATTCTCATCATACTTCGGTTGAGAATCCGATTCCCCAAAGCTCTAAGGAAATGAACATTTTTCACACACCACCGATCCCAAATAAGTTGTAAGGATCGTACTACTTGTCCAATCGGACGGATAGGTAGTCATCCCCAAGGCTTACAAAGGTCAAAAACAACATGGACTATGGAGTTAACCTTCACCGGGGCTATAGACGCTTGACTCGGCAAGTGGAGTATACTCATTGCGTGGCGACATGTCTCTCCTCAAAAAGAGACCTCTCGAATGCTCATACGGACAAACTAGCTTCGGGGTCTTCTCCATAACAGAGGTTACCTAATTTATGCAAGATGAGGTTAATGAACACACTTGCACACACACAGGTTTTTGATTGCCTAGAGTCACTACCATGCTTCCGATTTGGTTAATGAACTCACATGCACACACATTTGGTCCTAGTTGAATTAGGAAGTATTAGTAAGTTTGTTTGATACCACTAGCATGTTTGAGTCTTTGTAAAACAGTCTTCCTCCATATTTTCTTCCATATCAACCTCCATATCTTCTTCCATATTCATGTCATTCCATACGTCATCCATTCACAAGCCACCAAGTTCGGTGCCCCCGATTAAACAATTATGATAACAAGTTGGCTAAATCTAACTATCTAAAAGTATGAGTGCTTCTTAGTGCATATTTCATTTACTTAGTCTCGCATTAATCATCTATAAGTTTGCATTCCATTCCATCACATATGCATCAAAAACATTAAAACATATAAAAACATGCATCACAAAAACATAGGCATTCACACAAAAGAGAGTAAAACACCAAATAAATAAAAGCCATGTATATATATATATATGTATAAAGGACAAACTGTACAATGAATGCCAAAAGGCTACAATATACAATAGAGCACCAAGGCTCATAAAGAGTGCATCTAAGCACTAAGCTAACCATCAAAAGAGGACCCCTGAGACCTAGTAGGAGCCCTAGACCTAGTGCCTCCAATATCTCCCAGTCTTCCTGGGACAACGACCTCCTCATCCCCGGAATGATAGGGGAGAATCGGTGTCGTGCCTCTAACACCCTAAGCTGCAAAACAACAAAACAAAAATTTGTTACAATTTTTTTCCAAAAAAAAAAAAAAAACACATAATAAGTACTTGCTTAAATGAACAAATACCTCAGCTGGCTGCACTGGCGCGTCCGCTCCCATCTCCGCCATAGCTCCCGCGTGCTTCACTCTCCCACACAACCTTTCACTCCACTTCACTTCATTCCACTCCCTCAGACGCACTTCTCTCAAGCTCGAACGCACAAATGAGCGAAATTCTCGCTGAAACTGTTTAAATAGCTGGTTTTGGCGCCCTGAAATGCAGTGGGGCGTTTCATGGCGCATTCAGACGCAGTGGGGCGTTTCATGATGCATTCAAACACCGGCGGGCGTCTCTGCCACCTCCAAATGCATACCGGCGTTTGGTGTCAGTATTGAATAAAAGAACAAAACTTACAAAATTGAAGCTTACCTCCTCCAAATTTCATCAAATTGCATCCATCCATTCTTCTTATCATAATAAAACATTTTGTGAAGGTTACAACAGTTTTGGAAACAAATTTTGTCATTTTGCTCAAAAAGCGCATCATTCATCATTGATTTACAAATTGGGTTAAAAACATTCAAAACCTTCACAAAATTAACAACATTCATCAATTCTTCTGATCTATCGTCAATTTCATTCATTCTTCTTTCATCATGCATATTTTTGCCAAATTAAATTAAAGTAAACCTCGTATCTAGTGGTATATTCTATCACCTTGGCGATTGCAGCGATTTGCATCCATGCAATTCGGTAAGAGGATTAAACCACCATAAGGACACTTACCATTTATCATCATCAATTATTTCATTGTTTGAAAATTGGAAATCAATTTTGGGTATCCTACTTTTCAAGTGACCTCATACCAAGATCAATTTGCTCAACAGTTGTCATTGATGGCCTAGTTCATGGGGCCTTAAACGTGGACAATCTTCAATATCATCATTATTTTGAGTCTTGCTAGAGATTAAGGCTACCTAGGTTGATTGGTTCCGACCCGAGGAATTATCCATACAGTCACTAGGAGCATCTCTGAAGTTCTGGACTCTTTCATATTGCATCTCTGCATATCAATGGCGCCAACAAGGCAATTTCATCAACAGTATGGATTCACCCATAGGAGTTGGGGCATCCGTTATCAATTTTTAACTTTCCTAATAGTAGAATTCATCTTACATGATCATGGAATTTAAAATTTGGCAAAAATCCCTTTCTAACCGTTGGGGCAGAAAACGGTTCATCTTTCACATCACTCATATCGTCTTCAATCATATTATTTTCTCGGTTTGTACACCAACCCCTTTTCTCGTTGGGACATAAACGGATGGTTCATACACCAACCCCTTTTTTCACCGTTGGGGCAAAAACGGTTCATTTTCTTCCGAATTTCTTCCAATTGGCTCGTGAGAACCATTCTCGCTCGCCAATTGAGGGGGTAAGCCGATAAATTTTAAATATTCTTTTATTCTTTGGTCTTCAAAGTTGTGCTTTAGTCTTGAGAGAGAGTTGCGTCTGATCCAGCTTTTCAGGTGTCCTAAGTTTTTGTGCTGCATTGTGTCTTCACACAAAGCAGCTCAAAAAGGGGCATCTGTAGACACCAAAATCCAGCCACTTGCAAGTCATCTATACCTTCCTGTCAGCCACGTGTCGGTCATCCACCTTCCCGCCATTATTTGGCCCAAATCCACACTTTCCCGCCATTATTTGGCCCAATTTCACCTTTCCCGCCATTTTTCATCCCCAAATTTATTTAAATTAATATTTATATATATATATTTATTTTAATATTTTAATATATATATTTAAATAATAGTTTAAGTGATTTAATCTGAGCCGTCCATCCTTCATTTAATCTCATCCGTCCATCCATCTTAATCCATTTCACAACCTAGATTTATTCTCTACCCTTAGATCCACTTTAATCTTAGCCACACGTTCAAAGTGTCGTTAAAACCCTAAAGTGTGCCCTAAGAGTGGATTATAAATTGAGTCACCTTGATGGCTCAAACCCTATCTCCTATGCTACTTCTATCTCTCGATCTTCTAACTTCTTCTATCTCGGCTATCTCCTCTATCTCTCTTCTGCTACCCTTTCGCCGCATCCATCGCCGCTTTCGCCGCCATCTCTTCTGCAGCATTCTGCAGAATCCCCCATTCTTGTCGCAAGTGCCCGCGGGCGTTTACCCCTTTACCAAGTGCCCACGGGCGTTTACCAAGTGCCCACGGGCGTTTACCAAGTGCCCGGGGGCGTTTACCCACAGCCACAGACTCAGACCGGCGTCTGAAACCTTAATCCAGAAGCACGCGGGCGTTCAGCGAGTGCACCAGGGCGCCTTCCGCAGCCGATTTGATAGCCACATTACTTCTAGGTGTCGCCTGGTCTAGCTGCGTTAACAGAGAACCGGTATAAATTAGTTTAAAGCAAGTAACTTCTTTTCTTTTATTGATCTGTTATTGAATTCCTGCATTTCATTTTTCTAGGGTTTTAGATTGTTTTCGAGGGCTCACACAGTGGAGCCCTCTTATTAATTTCTAACTCCTTGATAGTGTTAATGTGTGCAGGTTTTTGAAAGCAGATCCGGTTTATTGATGGCAGCTGATTAAGCTGGAGTGGTCCAAGCAAGGGATACAACAAAGCCCACTCACTCTGTTGGGATTGAAGATACATTCTTCGAAAGTGCCACCATTTGTGCCAGCTAGGGTTTCGGAGAACCCTAGCATAAATTGTAATCTTGTATCACAAATAAAGGGTTACAGGCCCAGTTGTATTCAAAAAAGGAGTTTTTAAACTCCATCGATTAATAGAAATCGTTTGTTTTGTGCAACTATTCTGTACTCTGTTATTGTGATTTTATTTATTTTTGTTTGGCGTGTATTTTTAATCTACAGAAATATACTCCTTGCACTACACTTGATGATGTGTTCAATCATGCATAACTTGTGGAGGAGAAGTTCGTTGCATAGCATCGAGGTTCTCACTACCCTTCGGATGGTTCGATACAAGCATCTCATCAACAACAACAAGCACCAAGGCACTCTTCTCCTTTCTCCCCTTCTTCTTCTACTCCCGCTTCTAATCAATCCCTTACTTCTAAGCATACATTTCATTCTTCTTCTTCTTCTACTTCTCATGATAAGTCTCAAAAATTCTATCGATATTGTAAAAAAATAGGGCATGATAAATTTGCATGTCCAAAATTACAAAATTCTAACAAGAATAATTTATTTGTACAGTCTGATGAGGGCTCATATGATAACCTCATCGATGATACTAGCAAGGAAGAGATTTATGAGGAATTAAAGGGACAACTCAATGATGTAACATTGATGCATCATCATTCTACTGCATGTGACCGTGATAATTTGTTTGTCACATTGCACATTTGCTTCATAATTTTGTGGTTGATTGTATCATTGATAATGGCTCATAAAATAATTTGATTGCGAAGTCAATTGTTGATAGGCTCAAGCTTCCTATAGCACCACATCCTCATCCTTACTCTCTTGGGTGGAAGGATAGTAACAACACTTCATAGATCACACACACATGCACACTTGTATTTTCTTTTGGCGCTAAGTACAAAGATAATGTCACTTGTGATATGACACCCATGGATTATTATGGATTATTGCTTGGTAAAACTTATCAATATGATAGGCATACTACATATGATGCCTATAACAATACATATACTTTGTAGCATGAGAACAAATCCTTTCTTATTTGTAGTGTTCCACCCACTCCACATTGGGCTTGCACTAATTTACATCAGGCACGACCAATTGCCTTAATTTTTAGCACCCCACAGTAGGAGGATGCACAACCAAGAGCACTTTTATCCACTGCATATAACATTCATCAAGCTCATGTTATTGTTGCACCTGCAGTTGTTTGTGTTGTACTAGCAGTTGTTCCTGTTGCACCTGTAGTTGTTCATGTTGCACCTATAGTTGTTCCTATTGTACCTCTAGTTGTTCTTGTTGCACCAGTAGTTGTTCTTGTTACACCAGTATTTGTTCCTGTTACACACGTAGTTGTTCCTGTTGCACACATAGTTATTCTTGTTGCACCAACACCTGCTCCTATTGCACCAACAATTGTTCCTATTACAACTGTACCTTCTCCTATTGCATTAAAATATCTTCTTTTTGTTCCTGCTCCTGCTCCAATTACATCTCCATCTTTAGTTTCTCATTTGGTTCACACCACTCAACATCCTGCCTCCTTCACCTTGCAGCACGTTCAGTGGTATATCCTCTCATACTTCAGCTATTGGATATTTTGAGTCCCTTAGAAAAAAGTTGTCATTGATGTCAAAAGGATATATGTAAGTAAGCACTATGTTTGTATTCCAAAAGGATCTTCAAAAAAATCTTAGCAAAAGGTTTTTATTTAAAACCATGGATGGCAGATTTGAAATGGGTTTTTCTTAAAACCCAGGTTGGCTTTTCATTTCATCGAAAAAGGTACCCCGGTGATGAAGCAATTTAATTCTAAAGGTTTTATTTAAAACCATGGATGGTATATTTGAAATGGGTTTTTCTTAAACTCCAGGTTGGCTTTTCGTTTCATCGAAAAATGAATCCCGGTGACAAAGTTATTCAACTTTGAAGTTTAAGTTTTAAATTTTAATATTTTAAAATGTAAATTTTAATTTTAATTTCCAAAGTGGAAATTCCTGCCGATGTCATCAAATTCTATTAAGGGATGACGTATGAAAATTCAAGGCAATATGTATAAATACCGTTGCCAAAAATTCATTTGGCAATAATTCAAAGGCATGTGAGTTTCGTTCGAACAAAGAGCAAAGATATTTTAGCGCAATCGAAACTTGCGAAGAAAGGGAGAAATAGAAGGAAGGGAGGACCATTCCCATACACCATAGGTGCTTATGGCCTAGCAGCAAGAAGGATGTAGTCAATTTGTTGAGTGCCAGGATATCCGAAGTTCAAATCCCGCCGGCGCTGGTTTTTGCGAAGTGGAAAGGAAGTACACCTTTTGGCACATGTGTCTTATGGGGCACGTTTGGAGGAAGGAAAGCATAGTGGCTGCGCTCACCATTTCATGTGAGCGGTTGGCTCACATGGTTAGTGGTGCCATGGTTAGAGTGGTTCTTAGAAAACGATAGCAGATCAAATCTCGCTAAGAAGAAAAAGGCAAGTTAAATTTTTATTTTAATATTTGTAAGAAAAGCTTTGAGGGGAAATAAGGCTTATGGGTTGTTTTAGAAAATTTTGAAATTACTATCCCTTTTAATTTTGGAAGGATAGCATATTATATATCGTTGGAAAGCATTTTTCAAGAGCTATTTAATTAACTTGCTTAGAAGAAGAAATAAGGGTTGTGTAAGAAGATATTTCAGGTTTTATCAAGGAGTTTCCAAAAGTAAGTTTGATTCATTCTTTTGAGGGTTTATTTCTTGCATAAAAGAACTTTGGTGGATGTTAAAATAAAGTAGGAGTAATAAGGTGTTACTTGGATATTTTTTTTGTGTTATTACTCTAACCCTTGTTGAAATTTGAAAAAGAAAGTGTGTTGAGTGAGACAGATTTTGTGGACAACAAATAAGGCATCAAAAAGGTATGAGCAATATTCTCCATTGATTTTATTTGGGTGGTTGATTTCTAAAATATCATTGGAGTGAAAAGAATTGATTGCGGTTTCCTTTTCAAAAGTGGTCAAGTTAATGCTTCAAGGTTTTCTTGGCTTGATTGTTGTGATTAAACCTTGTTTTATAAGCATTGTTGTTGAAGCCATTAGTTGTGCAAAGAACTTGAACTTGAGTTAGAAAAGAACATGAGTATCATTGTTATGTGAGATTTGTTGTTGAGCATTGTTGGGAACATTTTGATTTGATTAATAGATGCTTGGACTAGGGTTTGTGAGAAAGAGTTATTCCTTGTGGTGAATGGTTGAGTTGAGTTGATTGAGCGTAGTCAAGTGCATGCAAGTGGTTGTTCAAGTTCCAAGAAATAAACTATTCTTTATTCAGATTTGAGTTGAGACTAAGATTTGAGAATAGAACATATTGAGTCTCTAACAATTCACTTTATGCTTCTATGAGATTGATTTGAGTTGAGATTGGGATTTGAGTATAGAACATATTGAGTCTCTAAAAATTCTCTTTATGCTTCTATGAGATTAAGTTGAGATATTGATTGATCATTTCAGTATAGAACATATTGAGTCTCTAACAATTCTCTTTATGTTTCTGTGAGATTGGATAAGTTCTGTGTGGACTTGTTGAGCTGATTTGAAGCAAGTAATTGAGAAGGCTTGTGGACTAATTTTGTATAAGCTTTTGTGAAAGCTTGCTATGCATATTTGAGCAAGTTCTAGAGAGGACTTATTGAGCAGATTTGAGCAAGTCCTAGAGAGGACTTATTGAGCAGAGTTGGACAGGTTCTGTGTGGACCTATTGAGCAGATTTGGACAAGTTTTGAGTGAGCTTGTTGAGCATATTTGGACAAGTTATGAGTGATATTATTGAGCATATTTGGACAAGTTCTGAGTGAGCTTGTTGAGAATATTTGAGCAGGTTCTAAGTGAGCCTATTGAGCATATTTTATTAGGTTCTGAGTGATCCTATTAAGGAGATTTGGACAGGTTCTGAGTGAACCTATTGAGCAGATTTAGACAAGTCCTGATTGAGCTTGTTGAGCATATTTGAGCAGGTTCTGAGTGACCCTATTGAACATATTTGATCAAGTATTGAGTGAGCCTATTGAGCTAAATTGGACAAGTTCTGAGTGAGCTTGTTGAGAAAATTTGAGTAGGTTTCGAGTGAACTTATTGAGAAAATTTGAGAAGGTTCTGAGTGAGCCTATTGATAGAGCTTTGGAGGTGATAGAGTATAGAGGACAGAGTCTTAATGGATAGAGATCCAGAAACCAGGACAATTAAAGATAGATCTGAGTGAGGAATCTTCAAGTAGAGAGAGATCCACCAGTCAGTGCAGCATAGAGATAGAGTCTTCTAGAATATCACTAGCCAGAGCAGAAAGGGGAAAGATTTCTATGGAAGAAATCCATGAACTTGAGATTAGGGTATCAACATCTTCTTTGTATAGAGGTCCATAAACATTGTCATTGGAAAGGATTTCCAAAGAGATTATTTGAGAAATATTTAGAAGAAATATTTTTCTGTGGAGGTAGCCCACATTGGGTGAACCACATAAATTTTGGTGTCTCTATTATGTATGGTGTTTTGTGCGGTAGCCCACATTGAGTGAACCACGTAAATTATGGTATCTCTATTGTGTATGGTATTTTGTATATTGATTTGATTACTTCTATTGATATTGATATCTATATAAATTTGGACAAGTTCTAAGTGAGCTTGTTGAGCATATTTGGACAAGTTCTGAGTGAGATTGTTGAGTAGATTTGGACAAGTTTTGAGTGAGCTTGTTGAGCAAATTTGAGTAGGTTCTGAGTGAGCCTATTGAGCATATTTGAGTAGGTTTTGAGTGAGCCTATTGATCATATTGGATAGGTTTTGAGTGAACCTATTGAGTAGATTTGGACAAGTTCTAAGTGAGCTTGTTGAGCAATTTTGAGCAGGTTCTGAGTGAGCCTATTGAGCATATTTGAGCAAGTATTGAGTGAGCCTATTGAGCTGATCTAGACAAGTTCTAAATGAGCTTATTGAGAAAATTTGAGCAGGTCCTAAGTGAACCTATTGAGCAAATTTGAGAAGGTTCTGAGTTATCCTATTGACAGAGCTTTGAAGGTGACAAAGTATAGAGGACAAAGTCTCAGTGGATAGAGATCCAGAAGCCAGGACAATTGAAGATAAATCTGAGTGAGGAGTCTTCAAGTGGAGAGAGATCCACTAGTCAGTGCATCAAAGATATAAAGTCTTCTATAATATCACTAGCCGAAGTAGAAATGGGAAAGAGTTCTCTTGTGGAAGAAATCCATGAACTTGAGATTAGGGGATCAGCATCTCCTTTGTACAGAGGTCCATAAACATTGTAATTGGGAAGGATTCCCAAAGAGATTATTTGAAAAATATTTAGAAGAAATATTATTCTATGGAGTTAGCCCACATTGGGTGAACCACGTAAATTGTGGTGTCTCTATTGTGTATGGTGTTTTGTGAATTGTTTTGATTAATGTTATTGATACTGCTATCTATACATATTTGGACAAGTTCTGAGTGAGCTTGTTGAGTATATTTGGACAAGTTTTGAGTGAGATTGTTGAGAAGATTTGGACAAGTTCTGAGTGAGCTTGTTCAGCATATTTGAGCAAGTTCTGAGTGAGCCTATTGAGCATATTTGAGCATGTTATGAGTGAGCCTATTGAGCAGATTTGGATAGGTTTTGAGTGAACCTATTGAGTAGATTTGGACAAGTTTTTAGTGAGCTTGTTGAGCAGATTTGAGTAGGTTCTAAGTGAGCCTATTGAGCATATTTGAGCAAGTATTGAGTGAGTCTTTTGAGCTAATTTGGACAAGTTTTGAGTGAGCTTATTGAGCATATTTGAGTAGATTCTGAGTGAACCTATTGAGCATATTTAAGAAGGTTATGAGTGAGCCTATTGAAATAGCTTTGAAGATGATAGAGTATAGAGGACAAAGTCTTAGTGGATAGAGATCCAGTAGCCAGGAAAATTGAAGATAGATCTGAGTGAGGAGTCTTTAAGTGGAGAGAGATCCACCAATCAGTGTAGCATAGAGACAAAGTCTTCTATAATATCACTAGCCAGAGCAGAAAGGGAAAATATTTCTCCTATGGAAGAAATCCACAAACTTGAGATTAGAGTATCAGCATCTCCTTTGTACAGAGGTCCATAAACATTGTAATTGGAAAGGATTCCCAAAGACATTATTTGAGAAATATTTAGAAGAAATATTTTTATGTGGAGGTAGCCCACATTGGGTGAACCACATAAATTTTGGTGTCTCTATTATGTATGGTATTTTTTGCATTGCTTTTATTACTGCTATTGATACTACTATCTATGCACTACATAATATTGAATTGAAAAGAAAAGTAAAAAGTGGTATTATACTATTCACCCCCCCTCTCAGTATAAGCTTATGTTCTTCAATTGGTATCATAGTGGGTTCCTTCAGAAGAGTTTGATAGCTTGAAGGAAAAGCGGTCTAAGAACACAATGGATCAAAAGTATGGATCCTTCAATAATGCAGTTTTAGTCTTTTATCAAAGAGACTTCTTATATTGGTGTATGTTGATGATATTTTACTTGATGGCTCTTGGAAATGAAGTTTGGGATGTAGTGGAACTTGGATATGATTCAACGGTCAATCCTCTGAAGAACACAAGCTTATACTGAGAGGGGGGGGTGAACAGTATAAGACCACTTTTAACTTTATCTATCAAAGCAGCTATCAAATCAATAACATGTAGAATAAATATAGCAGCAATAATAGCAGTAAAATAATGCACAAAATATAATCCACAAAGTGACACAGTAATTTACGTGGTTCACCCAAGGTGGGCTACTCCACGGATAAAACTTTTCTTCTAAAAGTTGTATCAAAGTCCTCTGGGAATCCTTCTCGATTACAATGTTTATGAGCCTCGACTCAAAGGAGACACCTTCCCCTAATTTTGCTTTGGTCGGTGACCCTCTAGAAGACCTTTATCTCATATGCCCTTAGCAAGTGGAACTCTTTCCACGGAAGACACCTGTCTTCCCCGCTCCGGTCGGAGATCTCTCGTCCTCAACTCGTCATCGCAAAGCTGGTCCTCTTATCTCGCACCAAAACACAATCCTTCGGTCTGGCACAAATCTGTCCTCTTCCTCTTTTCTTTGCTATTACAGTTGCACTTGATCGAAACCAGCTTTTCACAGTCTGCACAAACACAGCAGCACTCGATCAACTTATACTCTTCTACGAAAACACGGCAGCATAGTCTTCACATATACAACAGCATAGTCTTTACACATACAGTAGCACAGTCTTCATATAAACTATGCAAACACAGCAGTATCGACTTCTCACACTCTATGTCCTTACAATCTCCTACACTTAGATGATTCGATGCAATGCACTCTTATACTGCAATTGATATTCACACTCTGCTTTCTTGATGATCGAACCTCATTGTCACACTCAATCTGTGAACTCCACTTGTAGCACCCTAAAATTGGCGCAGTCAAATTGGAATAATTACATTCACCTTAGTAAATAAATTTAAATTCAAATTTAACCTCCCAAACCGCCCGTTAACCGCCGAGAAACCCGTTTCCCCTTTTTTCGTGCCATTTTTAGAGGTTGTTTTGACCGTTGGACGATATCGTCGCCGATCAGACGATATCGCCCTGCATTTGACGATTTCGTCTGGACTAGAACGTCCAGACGATTTTGTCGCAAAACTGAATTTGCATAGATAGACTCTGTTCCAACGGGTCTCCAATCCGGCGTAAGCGTGTCCGCACCGTTGGGACCCTTCCCCGTTGGAGATCTCCCAAATTGGGATGATCTCCAACCTCCCAACAACTCCCCTATGCCTATTTAAACTCTAGGACATTCCCTCCCCAACCCCTGGCTGAATTTTATCTGCAAGTTGAATCCCTCTACACTAAAACACCTTAATCTTATTTTTGCACTAGTCCTATAGCAGTTTTTATGCAGGTACACCATTGATTTTCAACCGGAGCCAGCACCCATCGTCGCCGATGAACCTGTCAAGATCGGAGGCGATCTTGTCAAATTCGAGACGATTTCGTATTGATGCGAGACGATCTCGACTGCAGTCCACATCGAGGCAATCAATGCTTGGAGTTTGCTTTTCTTAACTTTGCCTCTGTTATTTTGTTTTACAAATTAGATAATCTATTTAGTTTTTATCCTATTTTGCATCTGGAGTTCACCCATCTAGTCTAGATTGCATGTTAAGCTCATAATCTGCCATTAAAGTACAACAATTTACTTTAATTTCTATTTTTAAACTTTGTTCAGTATTCAGTTTATTATTTGGCATATTTTGCCTCTGTTTGCATAGTAGGAATTCTTGTATTTTGCATCTATTCTCTGTTTTGCAGGTCTCTGATGAATTCGTCTGACGAATTCATCAGATTTCAGATGATTCTGTCAGTCTCAGACGAATCTGTCAGATTCGGACGATTCTGTCAGATTACAGGCGATTACGTCGAATTCCAGACGATCCAGACCGCTTCAAGCATCAGAAACTTCTTCAGACTTCCGGATCAGGTAATCTCCATTGTCCTCCTACAAATTCTCTGTTTTTTGCTTTCTACTATGTTTGTTGTATTCATTTAAATTGCATTTTCATATAGATTAAGTTAGATTCATTCGGCCAAACCTAGGATGAATGCTTAAAGGATAAAACGAACTCATCTAAACACATTCCAAAACCTAGGCGTGGAAACTGCCATCAAATGTTTCCTGGTGAACCCACCATCCATCGAAAAATCACCAAAACACACCTCCCTTGAGAGGCGGGACCTTCGTAAAGTCCTCTCGTCCGAGGTACCGCACCATCCTTTTCCCATCCTCCTTCCGGGCACGGATCCAATAGCCTGAAGGTAGGGATGCGAAAAATTTGGAGCGATACATTTTGGTGAACCCGACGTGAATGCATCATAACCTTTTGAAAACAAAAACAAAAAAAAAATATATATGTATACAAGAAAAACAAAAACAAAATCATCATTTCATGTTTATATGTTTTAGATTCAATTCTAAATAGTAGATGCTAAATATTACTTTTAGAAGTACTAAAGAAACCATGAGTTTTTACTCAAATCAATATGAGCCCATCAGTAATGTTGGAAGAATTCAGCCAAATACATTTGTTGATTATGACCAACCTCATCCCTATTCAACATCACCTCCATCACACTCTTCTTATTTTTCATCCATAACCCAACAAAACAATCCCTTTGCCAATCCTCTTCATAACGATATTATCTATTCTCCCATATATCCATATTATGTCTATCAATCCACATATAATCCTCCGCCACCTTTTCAAAACTCTTCTTTCAATACAACACATCCATTTCAACAAGAAAATACTTATTCTTCCAATTCTACCATGCACTCACCTCCTACATCGCAATCTTCCCGTCATCATTCTACCCATAATAAAGAAAGTAGAGGTGAGAAACCATTAGGTCCTTTTATGACGAAATTCCTAAGGCATTTATCAAAAACCTCTCAAAAACCTTCATCACGTAAATTTACTAAGCTCAATCAACCAATGGATATAATTCTCAAGTATTTACTTGACACAAATATGATTGAACTCCCTTCCATAATACAACCCGATACCACATCGATTGGTTTAAACCTGAGCTACATTGTGAATATCATAGAGTAGATGGACATATGACACAAAATTGTAAAGATTTAAGATGTGCAATTCAAGATTTGATTGATAAGGGTCTTTTTAATATAAAGGAATTACAATCTACAACCGATTATAAATCTCCAGTAAACAATCAAACTCCTACACAACAAATACCAATAATCAATCAAGACATGGGGATCTCCCAAGAACCCCTACTCAATTATCAACAACAAGAAACCAATCAAATATTGCATGTTAATGTGTCCCATCATGATGATATTATTAATATTGTAACAAAAACTACAAATGAGCAACCTCAAGTTCAATCAACTCAATCCGATATTCAAGATATGGATTCCTCATTTGACCAACCTTCAAAACTATCTTTGGCTCTAGAGAATGATCCAAAATGGAATGTAAGCATAGAAAGCTCATCTTTAGAATCAAAATCTCAATCTGAAATCCACTTTGATAACCAACAACAAGTGATTAATCCTCAAGCAAAGATATCCCTTTTAGAAGTATTACAAATTTCTCATAAGGAAATTTTGTTCAAAATACCTAGCCAACAATTTGTTCCTCATCATATTTTCTCTAAGAACATAATTAATGGTATAAACCCTCTTGAGGTTAACCATATTTCATTCTATGATGAGGATATTCCTTCCTCTACTCCACAAGAAGACTCCTATCTTTACATTATCGGATCTAGTAAAGAAACACTTGTTAGAACTATCATGGTAGATAATGACTCTTCTCTTAATTTATGCACTTATCAATTATTTCAAAAACACAAATTAAAGGAAGAAGATAGTAATGAATCAAATGTTATTATAAAATCTTTTAACAATGAAATTCAAGAACCTCAAGGTACTATAATTATTCCCCTTAATATTGGATCCAAGATCCTGGATACTTTATTCTATGTAGGATATTGTCCTTCACCTTACAAACTACTTCTCAGGAGTCCTTGGATTCATACGATGAGGGTTTTCCCTTCCACTCTTCACCAATGTTTGAAGTTTGAACTTACAAATAAAATTGTTACCATACATGGTGACCCAAAACCATTTGAAGAATATTTAACGATTGAAACATCAAGTTCTATACACTCTCTATTGTCACAATTATTTTTTATCCATCACTTTTCTTCATCCATATATGATCATCCTTGTTTACCAAATAACACTCATGCATATCTTTCACATATACTTTCTCCATCTTATCAAGACTTGGAAGATAATAATAAGAATGAAGAACCTTCTTATCCTTCAGACATTTTATTTTGTAACATGATCAATTTTCCACATATAAAAGTCAAATCTTTTTCTACATTATTCTACATTATAACAAAGCTTTTGTTATCACTACCTTTTATTCATCACCTTATATTCTTACCTTCACCTCAACCAGATTATCCTTCAAAACCTCCTTTGATTTTGAAGCAACCTTAGACATGCTATACTCAAATAAACCTTGTATAGTGTATATAGATCATCTTGTATATACCACCAATTTCAATTCATAAATTAAAATCAAAATACAAAAAAATCAAAATCCTCAAAAAAAATTAAAAAAATACAAATGCAACCAAAGAACTTAAAGGTAAATTTGAGCCCAACTGGCTTGGACCATACATCATTACTGCAAAATTTGAATCAGGAGCATATAAATTATCTACCTTAGATGGTAAAGAACTTAAAGAACCCATGAATATTTTACATCTCAAACGTTACTATGCATAAATTTGGTCATTTCATCCATGTATATATTTGTTCAAAGTTACTCTCTTATATTTCTTTCAATTTATAAAAAAATTCAAAAACATCAAAAACATTTATAATCATCCAAAACTCTTCAAAAACTATCTATTGCATTTATTTAAAGCACCAGTTAAGTTCCTTTTGCTCAAAAACAAAAATCTAAATAAAAATCTAAAAACAACTATATGCTTGACTCTTTCGAAACCAAAACAATATACGTAAGAAAGAGAGAGTCAACATTCTCCAAACTTCTCAAAAAATCATTTATATATATTTTCTTACAATTATTGCAGTTATATGTTTCAACTTATTTTGGATACAATTAGCATTTATTTGGCATCCCTCACTTGCACACTCACAAAAAAATAAATATCTTGCTTTTATCTGGCATGATTACTAATCTCTCTTATATCAAAGTTCACAAAATTCAAATTAAATAAAGTTTGAGCATAGAGAATTGATCTTGTTATTTACTTAAACCAAGCACATCTTTTCACAATAAAATGATTATATTTGTAATTTCCATGTTTTGCTACATAGTAGAACTAATTTCTTGGGTGAAAAGTTTCCCCCACTATCCTATCATGCACATGGTCTAGAATCTTTGAGAATTGGCAAAAGGACAAGCTCACCCCTACCCAAAATAAAAATCCCTTGCTCTACAGCTAATCCGAGCAAGTATCCCTAGCAAAGAAAAAAAAAAAAAAAAAGTTCAAGAAAGAAAAAAGAGAAAAGAAAAATGTTATTTCAGCAATGTTCCAAGCATTATCAAGCAAAAGAAATACAAAAAGAAAAATAAGCAAAGTTCAAAAGAAAGCAAGAAAGCAATAAAATCCCTTTCCCTACCCTTTGAAAAGAAAAGAAGGGTTGATGAGCTTGAATCCCCGGAATTCTCAATTATTCGAAAATCGTGAGGTAAGCCCCATAACAGTGGTTTGTGCCCAACCCGCTTGGCCTTGGGTAACTCCTAGCGTGGCGATATGTCCGTCACATTAGCGACCTTCTTTTGTACAGACCTATGTCCGCTTATGGATTAGCTAGCTCTTGATAATCCAACCTACATAGTAGTCTAATATGGTTATATGCATCTACATCATGGTTAATGAACACTTATTTGGTTTCTTCAAATCACTTGTATCATAGTATCTTGCTCAAACTTGGTAAATGAACAATACAATTGCACACACATTTGTATTTGAGAGATTTTGTCTATCATTATGATAAATCAAGATTGGAAATGAATTCACATATGCACATAGGATTCCTTATAAATCTAATTTTTGTCTTCAAAATACTTTGAAATATTATTTTTGCAACTTGTTTGGAATAATCAAGTACAATTATTTTTCATAAAGACAACTATATAATAGAAAAATCACAAATTTCTTTCAAAACATATCATATATATCATATCGACTTTCGCGACGATGGTATAGTTTCAAAACCAAAATTGAAATTATATGCCTAGCGCAAGTCCTCATTTTCATATTTTCTGTTCATCAAAAATCAATCATGCAATAAAACTATCTATTTTCTTTGATTTTCGCGATGATGGTATAAGTCTATACCTACATATTCTATGCCTAGCGCAAACCATTGTAACAATTTTTATTCCCCCATTTATCAAAACTCATAAAAACCATATGACTTCATTTTATTACACAAATTTTGCTTTTCAAAAGAATGCACATTTTCATTATTTCATGTCATTATGTCAACCTCCAATTTTGCAATGACGGTATAATTCCTAAGGAATTATTCAACAATTTTATCACACTTAGGAATTTATGCCTAGCAAAAATCATTTTTTACAAATATTTCATGCATAATATTTTTATGGAAATCTGAAAACAAACCATCATCATCATCATCATTTGCATCATCACAACAAAGTCTTAAGACAGTCTCTTAAGCACTCTTTCACTTTTCACAATATTTCTATAAATGGGATTAGCTTGACGACCGAGTGAGCAGCGACTCCATGAAATGGTCTATAATAGCGACAATGTCCTTTGAAATTATTGTTAAAAGTCCCCTTTTCTTTTATCAAATCATTGCATCACAAACAAACAATTTGTTACATCGATTATTTCATCAATATTACAAAGATGACATCAAAAGGTATAAATTCTTTTCCAACGACATAATTACAAGCATTATCAAAATCAATCAATCAAAGCATCATCAATATACTCATAACATAAGTCATATGACCAAAAATATCTCATCTATATATATATCTCAAAAATATATATGTACATCATATCATATAGATTGGTATGCCACAATCGATATCTTGGCATACTCAATCAAGTGTCCTCCGAGCATTGTCTCGAGAGCCCCTAGAGCTCTTAGCCTCATCTCCTCCCCCGCCTCTACGGAGGACGAGGTAGTCCCATCGTAGTATGTGTGGTATTGCGAGTCCTCATCATCGATCGGGATGAGCTCCTTGATGACCCTGTCATGATCGGATCTGCTATGGCAACCGATAGTTGTACCCTCTGGCCCTCCGGCACCGCCCGGTAGTATAGAGCCCGATAGAATGCGGTCCGAGAAACCGACCGCAGCAGGCTCCCGAGTGCTCACCCCTCCACCCCGTGCCCCGAGACGTGCATTCTCGTCTCGCAGCTGCGACACCTCGGCCCTGGTGTTGTGCGGCCGCATCCTGTAGTGTCTGCACCTGAGTCTGCAGACGATCCCTCTCTGCCCGGAGAGTAGCCATCTCGCTACTCTCTCCTATATCCACGCCCTTGCCCTTATCGAGCGATGGTGGCCTCTGTGGAGATGGGGGTCTCGCCTCCCTCCTCTCCCTCTCTCTCTGCCACGGCCGCTCCTGTGCCTGTGGCCTCCTCTGATCTCTCCCGTCGTGACCCTGGGCTGCCTCTATCGCCGCCTGGCACCGCCTCCCTATCCGACGCACGACTGCGTGGATCGGGCCCTGTGCCCTCGTCATTCGAGGAGGGCGGATGCCTACATACCAGGCATCGTAGCCATCGGCTACTCCTGCGTCGTCCCCATCCACTGGCTGAATGGGGGCATCATCTGAGTCCTGGCTCCAGAATCGCCGCATGTCTGGAGCCCCGCTAACCGTGGTGTTATCCCGGACGGTCCGAGAAAACTCATAATACCTGAGAGATGGGATCCCCTGCCGTAGACCGAACCGTCACAAAACTCGATCGTAGCGGTGGAGCTCCACCTCTCCCCTCTCCATCCTCAGCCAGCAGACTCGCCTGATGCGAGCCAGCTCCTGTCCGTCCTCTGCCCACCCTGGATGCTGCCTCCACGGCCTCCAGGTGATCTGGTCCGGGACAAGGTCATCCAGTAGTCTCCGGGACATCGAAAGGTCTATCCGCCGCTGTGATCCTCTCCGGAGCCACCAGTAGAAGACTCGGGGCCTCTCCCCGTCTATCCCTGTCAGTGGAAGCCCTACCGGCCTCCGCACCGCAATGTGCTCCCAACACCAAACCTGTAGTAGCGATGTCATAACCAGACATCGCCCGCCCTTGTACACGACCCCGTAAAGGATCCTGTACAACCGGCATAGTACAAAGCTGCCCCATGAGAACCTGTAGCCGTGGTCCCGCATGTCGCAGATCACATCTGCCAGCATCCACGACACCCTACACCCGCTCTGGTGGCACAGCAGAAGTCCACCAACTACCCCAACCAGAACCCGTGTGAGTCTAGATGCCCCAGGCATCTGGCGTAGTGCCTCGATATTAACTCCGCCCTTCTCCAGGGCGAAGCTCGGGTCACCACACAGCCGTCCCATCGCGTGGCCCTGATTGGCCGCCGGTGTGATCATCCGTCCTTGTATGGGGATTCTCAAAATCCTCCATACATCCTCCAATGTGGGAGTCATCTCCCTCGATCGAAAACAGGAAGACCCCGGATACCATCTCTCTCGCTAGGGTCGTCGGTAGCCCCATGTCTGTGGAAACCCGCGGCATCTCTGCCACATGCTGCAATCCGGCTCGTGCCAGCAGATCCCGCTCTGCCTGGGTGAGAGCGGCCAAGTCGTCTCTCAATCCGTCGTACTTCCACTCTCTGCTTTTTAGTAATCCTCTCTGCAAACATAAACAACAAAACAACAAACAATAATTAATCAATAAATTCCAGTAATTAATAATGCAACTTAAAGATCAATTTTTTGTAATTGATGATATCGCCCACTATTGGACGATATCGTCCCAAATTTGAGCACGATCGTCTCCGATTTTGTAGTTCGAAATCGTCTCTAATTTGACGAAATCGTCCCCCTTTCGACGATTTCGCCCTCGGGCGAAATTGTCGAAATTGAGACGATTTGTCGTTTGAAATCGGGACGATTTCGTCCCGACGACGTCGACGGCCAAAAACGGCCGCGATGCTCCAAATTCACTTAAAAATTCATCTAGAAAGCATGTAAAAGCAACTTAAATCAATCTAAATTGAGTTTAGACCCTTACCCGTAGACCGCGTCGGACCTCTGCAGATCTGTGCGCTGTCTCAACCATTTTTTGCTTCGGAGCTCTAAAACAGTAAAATGAACAGTAATAATGAATTAGGGTTTTACCCTATTTTTCTTAATTTTATTCAACAATAATTTTTTTTTGCTTTTTCGCGTTTTTACCTCAAACGTTCGATTTGGGTAAAAACACGGAGGGGGCACCATAGTAAGTTGTCGTACGATTCGACCAAGAATCGTCGCCTAAAAATGGGAATAATTTTTGCTTTCTCGTAGATCGAGAAGAACTCTTCTTTAACGCATTTTCTTCGGAAAATTCGCTAAAGAGGGGGCAAAATGTAGCACCCTAAAATTGGCGCAGTCAAATTGGAATAATTACATTCACCTTAGTAAATAATTTTAAATTCAAATTTAACCTCCCAAACCGCCCGTTAACCGTCGAGAAACCCGTTTCCCCTTTTTTCGTGCCATTTTTAGAGGTTGTTTTGACCGTTGGACGATATCGTCGCCGATCAGACGATATCGCCCCAGATTTGACGATTTCGTCTGGACTAGAACGTCCAGACGATTTTGTCGCAAAACTGAATTTGCATAGATAGACTCCGTTCCAACGGGTCTCCAATTCGGGCGAAGCGTGTCTCGTGCCGTTGGGACCCTTCCCCCGTTGGAGATCTCCCAAATTGGGATGATCTCCAACCTCCCAACAACTCCCCTATGCCTATTTAAACTCTAGGACATTCCCTCCCCAACCCCTCGGCTGAATTTTATCCGCAAGTTGAATCCCTCTCGCACTAAAACACCTTAATCTTATTTTTGCACTAGTCCTATAGCAGCTTTTATGCAGGTACACCACTGATTTTCAACCAGAGCCAGCACCCATCGTCGCCGACGAACCTGTCAAGATCGGAGGCGATCCTGTCAAATTCGAGATGATTTCGTACTGATGCGAGACGATCTCGACTGCAGTCCACATCGAGGCAATCGATGCTCGGAGTTTGCTTTTCTTAACTTTGCCTCAGTTATTTTGTTTTACAAATTAGATAATCTATTTAGTTTTTATCCTATTTTGCATCTGGAGTTCACCCATCTAGTCTAGATTGCATGTTAAGCTCATAATCTGCCATTAAAGTACAACAATTTACTTTAATTTCTGTTTTTAAACTTTGTTCAGTATTCAGTTTATTATTTGGCATATTTTGCCTCTAGTTTGCACAGATAGGAATTCTTGTATTTTGCATCTATTCTCTGTTTTGTAGGTCTCTGACGAATTCGTCAGATTTCAGATGATTCTGTCAGTCTCAAACGAATCTGTCAAATTCGGATGATTCTGTCAGATTACAAGCGATTACGTCGAATTCCAGACGATCCAGACTGCTTCAAGCATCAAAAACTTCTTCAGACTTCCGGATCAGGTAATCTCCATTGGCCTCCTGCAAATTCTCTATTTTCTGCTTTCTACTTTGTTTGTTGTATTCATTTAAATTGCATTTTCATATAGATTAAGTTAGATTCATTCGGCCAAACCTAGGATGAATGCTTAAAGGATAAAACGAACTCATCTAAACACATTCCAAAACCTAGGCGTGGAAACTGCCATCAAATGTTTCCTGGTGAACCCACCATCCGTCAAAAAATCACCAAAACACACCTCCCTTGAGAGGCGGGACCTTCGTAAAGTCCTCTCGTCCGAGGTACCGCACCATCCTTTTCCCATCCTCCTTCCGGGCGCGGATCCAATAGCCTGAAGGTAGGGATGCGAAAAATTTGGAGCGATACACCACTCTTCGAACGCACACTTCGATGATTAATGAAACTCTTCAAACAACCCTCTTTTTATACATGCAATCTCAAGATTAGAACCTTGATCTTAGTCGATTGTTTACACTTTAATCACGTCGGTTGCAAAACCCTGCGCTACGTCGGCCTAGATTTAACTCTGTCGACTTCATTGCCTCCTTGTAGCTTCTGGCATGAAACTACAACATGTCACGATATCGCGACATCTTTGTCTGTCGTACACCTTCTACTCTTGCTATCATGAAATCGTGACACTACTGCCTTTGTCAACCTCCTTACCGCTTATGTCATGAAATCATGACACTCCCTGTCTTTGCTGATGTCATCTTCTCTTCTGTCATGAAATTGTGACGCTTTAGACTTCAAAGCCTTCTTCTCTGCTTCTATCATGAAATCGTGACACCTTCGCCTCTTGTTGACGTCATCTACAATTCTATCATGAAATCATGATGCTTTAGACTTCAAAGCCTTCTTCTCCGCTTTTGTCATGAAATCGTGACACTCCTTCCATTTGCTGATGTCATCATTATTCCAGTCACGAAATCGTGACACATTCTACAACTACAGGCTACCAACTCAACCTGTCATGAAATCATGACACTTTCTGCAATTGCAAGCTTCCAACTCAACCTGTCGTGAAATCGTGACACTTTGTGCATCCGTACAACATCTTTGTAGCCTGTCATGAAATCATGACGCTTCTAGCTTTCGAACGCTTTCTCCACTGCCTGTCGCAAAATCATGACACTTCTCCTTTCAGGCTCTTCTCTTTGCTGCAAGTCATGAAATCGTGATAGTTCTCACTTCGAGCTTTTTAGCATGTCACGAAATCGTGATAGTCCTCAACTGGAACTTTGCATCCTGTCACAAAATCGCAATAGTCCTCACTTTGTCTTTTGCAACATGTCACGAAATCATGACAGTTCTTGAATCACTTTCTCTCTCTTCAAACTTGTCACAAAATCACGACAGTTAACACTACAGACTTCCTCTTCTTCAACATGTCACGAAATCGTGACACTTTTCCTTTCGGACTCTCTCTCCTGCAACATGTCACGAAATCATGACACTTGCTCGTCCGAACAACTTTCCCGATAATGTGTCACGAAATCGTGACACTTTTCTTTCTCTGCCTTCCTGCGCTTCTCGAGTCACGAAAATGCGACATGTCGCAAAATCACGATAGTTTTGCCCGCTTTGCCTCTGCCTTCCAGCATGTCACGAAATCGTGACAGTTTTGCCCGAACTTTCTCTCTCCTAAAACATGTCGCGAAATCGCGACAGTTTTTCCAATTGCCTGCAAACTTTTTCTAACTTATCTTTTTTTGGATCTTTTGCAACTGGGCTACTCTGATTTTCTTGGAGACTTACTGACCAGCTGAAACCTTCATCAAAACACATACTTAGACATAAAAACAAATTGCTTCAAGAACTCCTTGACATCAAAGACAACAACTACCAAGAGCTCCTTTGACATCAATGACAACAACTATACTTGAGCAAAGGCAATGTACTCAAGGTACCCAAAATTGCCAACAATCTCCCCCTTTGTCATTGATGGCAAACCTTTACTAAAAACACATCTTTCAAGAGCCAAAACTGAAATCAATCTCTTGAAGTTTTGCTCCCCCTGACTTGAAGCTTTCCTCTTCACTTGAAACTCTCCCCCTTACTCATATCTCTCCCCCTTTGTCATCAATGGCAAAGGGTCACCTTTGGGGCTTGGGACTAAGAATGAGCCTCTTAGCTTAGTCCCTCCCCCACCTTCTGATGAGGTGATTTAAAATAGGGTTGGGAGTGAAACTCCCATTAGACACTCATCATCATCAGTGTCTACAATTTCTTTGCCGTGCCTTCTCTTGATTTCTTTGTCTGTATTTCTATTTCTGTCACTGTTCTGATCCTCGGACCTGTTCATACTGCTGTTCCTATTTCTTTTATCATTCCTGTTCTTATCCATACCTTGATCCTTAGACCTGTTCATATCACTTTTTTTGTTCTTGTACCTTGGAAGATCAGTTCTGCACTGTCTGGCTGTGTGACCTGTATTGTTGCACTTATAGCAAGTAACAGTATTATTTCTTTCAGGCATAGCTATTTTTTGAATCCGCCTATTCTGATTAACCCAGTTCCTGGTATTTGCCTTGCAAAAAATTGCTTTATGCCCAAATTGATTGCAAGAGTAACAATACCCATGGAAGAAATTACCACTTCTAAAATTATTGTTAACCCTCTTCATTTGAGATATGCAATGTGCAGCCATGTGTCCAAACCTGTAACACGCAAAACATCTACCATGAAATATTCTTTTAATCGATCTCTTGGGTCCCATAAACTTCTGCTTCACATTCAGAAATCTATTTTCTATTTCTACGTATTCATCACTCACGGACTCATGATCTGAAATACTTTCTTCATCAGAACTTTCTTCCTTTTGAAATTTCTTGCTAGATGTCCCAACCTGTTTCTTGTGCGGCTCAACAAAATCGAGACCTGTTTTATCTGTTGGATTTCTTTGTCCTTTGATGAGAAATTTAACCTTCTTGGAGCTATCCTGAAATCTGTAGAGCTTATCCTTGTACTCTTTATTTTCTTCTTTCAAAGAAGCCATTTTCTGTTCTAAATCATTATACTCAAGAGTCTTAGACTCTAACTCATCCTTGAGTTCCTGTGTTTTAGCTATAGAGAAGTCAAGACTTTCTATAAGATCATCTCTCTCCATACAACATTCATCTAACTTAATCTTGAGTCTGTCATTCTTCTTTCTTTCCTTTTTCAAAACACTAAGAGCATTATTGAGTTCACATTCAAGATCCTCTATTTGATTGCACTTTGAATTATCAAGGCCTTTTTCAGATTTCTTATCACTAGAGGTGCTACCCTTTTCAAAAACCATACATGCATCTTCCTTATCATTTTTTGAAGCATCCTCATACATACTAGCAACCAATTCATTATTTGTGCAATCATCCTCAAGGTGCCCAAAATTTCCACATCTAAAACATTTCATGACAATAAATTTATGTTTCGGTTCTTCCTCTTTTTTTGAAATGAACAGCATCTCATTTTCATCATCACTAGAAGAACTTTCACTATCATTGCTAGAACACTTACTTGCTTTGTCTAGATAGAAGCTCTTCTTGTTCTTGTGTGAATATCTCTTTCCTTGATTGTTGTGCTCATCTTTGTTTTTTCTGTAATACCTGTGCTTTTCAGAATCCTTGCTCTTAACATCCTGTATATCTTCATCACTTTCATTCTTGGAAACAGTACAGTCAGTAGCATAATGACCAAATTTTCCACAGTTGAAACATCTTATATTTTTCTTGCTTTTGTGCTTTTTAGAGAACTTGCCTTTCTTGCTGTAATATGCCTCCTCCTCACTAGAAGACTCATCACTCTCTTGAATCTGTTTGCCTTTTGATTTCTTGGTAGCTTTAAAAGCTGCCTCTTTCTTTACATCAATTTTCACTTGAGTTCTCAGCTCAAATGTTGCAAGAATACTATGGAGCTCATCCTTTTTCAACTTATCTAAATCTTTAGCTTCCTCAATAGCAAAAATATTTTCACTAAATCTATTAGGAAGAGATCTTAAAATCTTATCACACACATCATTTTCAGCAAGTTCAAGACCTAAGTCTTTCATAGAATTAACAACTTCATCCATACGGAGCATATAGTCACTAATATTTTCATCATCATTCATCTTGAGCTGTTCAAACATACCTTTGAAGTGTCTCAACTTGGCCTTTCGGACATTTGCATCACCTGTATGAACAACCTGCAGTTGTTTCCACATTTCACTAGTTGTCTTGCAATGAATAACTTTGGTAAGATCAGCCTTCTATAAACCCTTCAGGATTGCATTCATGGCTTTTGAGTTGCTGTGATGTAGAAGTCTGTCTTCTTTAGTATAAGGACCATTTGTAGGAATGGTGTACCCATCTTCAATAACTTCCCATACCTCATTACCAAGTGCCATTAGATAGACTTTCATTCTTGCACTCCACAGACCGAAATCTGATCCATCAAGAATAGGTGTTGCATTGCCACTTGAATAATCCATTGTGTTCTTTTGCAAGCTTTTCCTTCAAGCTGTTAAACTTTTCGAAGGTACTAGCTCTGATACCAATTGAAGAACACAAGCTTATACTGAGAGGGGGGGTGAACAGTATAAGACCACTTTTAACTTTATCTATCAAAGCAGCTTTCAAATCAATAACATGCAGAATAAAGATAGCAGCAATAACAACAGTAAAATAATGCACAAAATATAATCCACAAAGTGACACAACAATTTACGTGGTTCACCCAAGGTGGGCTACTCCACGGATAAAACTTTTCTTCTAAAAGTTGTATCAAAGTCCTCTGGGAATCCTTCCCGATTACAATGTTTATGAGCCTCAGCTCAAAGGAGACACCTTCCCCTAATTCTTCTTTGGCTGGTGACCCTCTAGAAGACCTCTATCTCCTATGCCCTTAGCAAGTGGAACTCTTTCCATAGAAGACACCTGTCTTCCCTGCTCTGGCTGGAGATCTCTGTCCTCAACTCTATCACCGCAAAGCTGGTCCTCTTATCTGCACCAAAACACAGTCCTTCGGTCTGGCACAAATCTGTCCTCTTCCTCTTTTCTTTTCTATTATAGTTGCACTTGATCGAAACCAACTTTTCATAGTCTGTGCAAACACAGCAGCACTCGATCAACTTATACTCTTCTACGAAAACATAGTAGCACAATCTTTGCATATACAACAACATAGTCTTCGCACATACAGCAGCACAGTCTTCGTATAAACCGTGCAAACACAATAGTATCGACTTCACACACTCTGTGTCCTTACAGTCTCCTACACTTAGACGATTTGATGCAATGCACTCTTATACTGCAATCGATCTTCACACTCTACTTTCTCGATGATCGAACCTCACTGTCGCACTCAATCTGTGAATGCCACTCTTCGAACGCACACTTCGATCGATCAATGAAACTCTTCAAATAGCCCTCCTTTTATACATGCAATCTCAAGATTAGAACCTTGATCTTAGTCGGCTGTTTACACTTTAATCACGTCGGTTGCAAAACCCTGCGCTGCGTCGGCCCAGATTTAACTCTGTCGACTTCATTGCCTCCTTGTAGCTTCTGGTGCAAAACTACAACATGTCACGATATCGCGACATCTTTTCCTATCATACACCTTCTACTCTTGCTATCACGAAATCGTGACACTACTGCCTTTGTCAACCTCCTTACCGCTTATGTCACGAAATCGTGACACTCCCTGTCTTTGCTGACGTCATCTTCTCTTCTATCACAAAATCGCGATGCTTTAGACTTCAAAGCCTTCTTCTCCGCTTCTGTCATGAAATCGTGACACCTTCGCCTCTTGCTGACGTCATCTACAATTCTGTCATGAAATCATGATGCTTTAGACTTCAAAGCCTTCTTCTCCGCTTTTGTCGTGAAATCATGACACTCCTTCCATTTGCTGATGTCATCATTATTCCAGTCACGAAATCATGACACATTCTGCAACTATAGGCTGCCAACTCAACCTGTCATGAAATCGTGACACTTTCTACAATTGCAAGCTTCCAACTCAACCTGTCATGAAATCGTGACACTTTGTGCATCCGTACAACTTCTTTGTAGCCTGTCATGAAATCATGACGCTTCTGATTTCGAACGCTTTCTCCACTACCTGTCGCGAAATCGTGACGCTTCTCCTTTCAGGCTCTTCTCTTTGCTGCAAGTCACAAAATCGTGACAGTTCTCACTTCGAGCTTTTCAGCATGTCACGAAATCGTGACAGTCCTCAACTGGAACTTTGCATCCTGTCATGAAATCGCAACAGTCCTCACTTTGTCTTTTGCAGCATGTCACGAAATCATGACAGTTCCTGAATCACTTTCTCTCTCTTCAAACTTGTCGCGAAATCGTGATAGTTAACACTGCAGACTTCCTCTTCTTCAACATGTCACGAAATCGTGACACTTTTCCTTTCGGACTCTCTCTCCTACAACATGTCGCGAAATCGCGACACTTGCTCGTCCGAACAACTTTCTCGGCAATGTGTCACGAAATCGTGACACTTTTCTTTCTCTGCCTTCTTGCGCTTCCCGAGTCACAAAAATGCGACATGTCGCGAAATCGTGACAGTTTTTCCCGCTTTGCCTCTGCCTTCCAGCATGTCACGAAATCACGACAGTTTTGCCCGAACTTTCTCTCTCCTAAAACATGTCGCGAAATCGCGACAGTTTTTCCAACCGCCTGCAAACTTTTTCTAACTTATCTTTTTCTGGATCTTTTGCAACTGGGCTACTCTGATTTTCTTGGAGACTTACTGACCAGCTGAAACCTTCATCAAAACACATACTTAGACATAAAAACAAATTGCTTCAAGAACTCCTTGACATCAAAGACAACAACTACCAAGAGCTCCTTTGACATCAATGACAACAACTATACTTGAGCAAAGGCAATGTACTCAAGGTACCCAAAATTGCCAACATCCTCCTACAGATAAGGAAGGTAAGATTCTAATGCATGCAAATTCAAGAGCTATAAATGCAATTAGAAGAGGATTGCATAGATCAGAATCTATGAAGGTTATAGAATGTAAAATAGCAAAAGAAATGTGGGAACTATTGCATACCATATATGAAGGTGATAAGAGTGTCAAGAAAGCTAAGATCAAAAATCTCAAAGGAGATTTTGAGAACCTAAGAATGAGGGATGATAAAAACATTCATGACTATCTCAACAAGGTTGATGAACTTTTACATGAGATGAAAGGTCTTGGAATGAAGCTTGATGAATCTGATGCTTGTGATAAGATCTTGAGGACTCTTCTAAAAAGGTATAGCGAAAAGGTTTCTGCTATAGACACATTAATTGATAGTGATTCCTTGACAATGAATTATTTTCTTGGCATGCTTACTACTTTTGAGATAAGAACAAAATACATTATTCCTCCGAAAGAAGCTGATTTTAAAGTAGATAAAAATAAAAAGAGAAATAAGATAGAATCAAGCAGTGAATCATCTAGTGATGAAGAAGCAAATTATGGTAGAAGAGATAGAGGTTCCAAAAGACACATAGATCTAATATCTATCAAATATTTCAATTGTGGACGATATGGATAATATGCAACAGAGTGCAAGGAGCCAAATAACAACAATGATGAAGAAAAATAGGATCATAGATACAGGGAGTCAGAAAGACACAAGTACCAGAAGAAAAACCAGGATGGACAAAGCAGACAAGCAAGGAAGTTCTTCAAGAGACAAAAGATAAGCTACTATGCAGACAATGCAAGTAAGTGCTCAATTAATAGTGATGCTAGTTCTTCAGACAATTATAGATATGAAGTCTTGTTTATGATTGAAGAAAAAGAACCAATTAAGAGGACTCCAGTTATTCTCAAGTTTTTTAGATGTGGTAGATTTGGACATCTTGAAGATGATTGCACAAGGGATGGTTATAGTTTCAGTGATGATGATTTTGAATATGCACTTGATAGACCAAATGAAAATATTCTAATGGAATTAGAAGATGAAGTGAGTGATCCTATAGAAGTCAAGCCAAAAGGAAGTAATGATAAGTACAAAGGTAAACAATTAGAGGATTTTTCAGTAGAGAATGGTTATGATCTCAAGGGAGAACTTAACTATGCCCTTGACATGGTAAAGAAGGTAAGAAAGAAACACTCTAAGCTTGAAAGTCATTTTCATGAATGTGATGAAGAAAGATTATTGCTCATAGAGGATTTAGAGAAGTCAAAGGCTAAGGCAAGCAAGTTCAAGGATAAGTTAGAAGCAAAGAATTTGGAATGTGAAAATTTAACACAAGAAGTGGTACTACTAAAGGAAGATTTAGAGGATTCCAAGAAAAAATTATACAAGTATGTGAACAGTGCAAAGAGTATAGACAAAATAATCAAGATACAAAGAGGATCAATAAACAAGACAGGTCTTGGTTCCAGACAGGCTCAAAATAAATGGGAAGAAAAGTCTACTTCAAGCCTTGAAGAAGAAGATACTTCAGAAGCTGACAATATAAGTGGGAATGAGACATCAGAGGATGAGGTGGACAATAGAGAGTTCAACAAAGATAGGAACAATACACAAAGAAGATACAGATGGAACAAAAATCAGAACATGAGACCAATAAGGTCAAGACAAGGAGGCTTCAATGGAATATCCTTTTCATGTCACAGGTTTGGACACATGGCTTCACAGTGCAAGACTCATATAAGACAAGTATATGGAAAAGGACATTTTTTTCAAGGATATTGCTACTCGTGCAATGGTTTTGGTCACAAGGCAATGAATTGTAGGGTTCATGATAGAAGAGGATATGACTTCACTAGGAGAAGTTCTAAGACATTTGCACATCCAAGGAATAATAACATTAAGTGTTATAAGTGCAATAATGATGGTCATATAGCAAGATGGTGTAGAGAAAATATTTCAAAAATAGGCAGGAACATGAATATGAACAAGAACAAGAATATGAACAGGAATAGAGACTCATAAAATAATAGGAACAAAAACATGGATGAGAACAAGAACAAGAATAAGAACAAAAGTGATGACAAGAACAGAGATGATATCTTGAAAAGAAATAGTGAGACGATTCAGAAGACTCATAGAAGAAGAGACAAAGATAAAGGTACAGATCTGTGCTTTCAGGGAGTAGAAATACTCCCACCCCAGAATTAACCACCTCATGTGGAGGTGGGGGAGGGACTAAGCTAAGAGGCTCTTTCTTAGCCCCGAACCCCAAAGGTGACCCTTTGCCATTGATGTCAAAGGGGGAGAGATTTGTGTATATTGGGAGATTTTTTGATATGGGGAGAGATTTGATATTTGAGAGAGCATTGAGACAAGGGGAGAAAAGTCCCAGGGGGAGCAGAAAAGAAGGTCAAATTTTAATAAAAGGATATGGGTTGCCATCAATGACAAAGGGGGAGATTGTTGGACATTTTGAGTCCCTTAGCAAAAAGTTGTCGTTGATGTCAAAAGGATCTATGTAAGTAAACACTATGTTTGTATTCCAAAAGGAGCTTCAAGGAAAGCTTAGAAAAAGGTTTTTATTTAAAACCATGGATGGTAGATTTGAAATGGGATTTTCTTAAAACCTAGGTTGGCTTTTCGTTTCTTAAAAAAGGTGCCTCGGTGATGAAGCAATTTAATTTTAAAGGTTTTATTTAAAACCATGGATGGTAGATTTGAAATAGGTTTTTCTTAAAACCCAGGTTGGATTTTCATTTCACCGAAAAATGAGTCTCGATGACAAAGTTATTCAACTTTGAAGTTTAAGTTTTAAATTTTAATATTTTAAAATTTAAATTTAAATTTAAATTTCCAAAGTGGAAATTCCTGCCGACGTCATCAAATTCGATTAAGGGCCGACGTATGAAAAGTTAAGGCAATATGTATAAATACCATTGCCAAAAATTCATTTGGCAATAATTCAAAGGCGTGTGAGTTTCGTTTGAACAAAGAGCAAAGATATTTTAGCGCAATCGAAACTTGTGAAGAAAGGGAGAAATAGAAGGAAGGGAGGACCCTTCCCATACATCGTAGGCGCTTGTGGCCTAGCGACAAGAAGGAGGCAGTCAAGTTGTTGAGCGCCAAGAGATCCAAAGTTTGAATCCCGCCAATGCTCATTTTTGTGAAGTGGAAAGGAAGTACACCTTTTGGCGCACGTGTCTTCTAGGGCACGTTTAGAGGAAGGAAGGCATAGTGGTTGCGCTCACCATTTCATGTGAGCGGTTGGCTCATGTGGTTAGTGGCATCGTGGTTAGAGTGGTGCTTGGACAACGACTGGGGATCGAATCCCACTGAGAATAAAAAGACAAGTTAAATTATTATTTTAATATTTGTATGAAAAGCTTTGAGGAGAAATAAGGCTTATGGGTTGTTTTAGAAAATTCTAAAATTACTATTCCTTTTAATTTTGGAAGGGTAGCAAATTATATATCGTTGAAAAGAATTTTTCAAGAGCTATTTAATTAACTTGCTTAGAAGGAGAACTAAGGGTTGTGTAAGAAGATATTTCAGGTTTTATAAAGGAGTTTCCAAAAGTAAGTTTGATTCATTCTTTTGAGGTTTTATTTCTTTCATAAAAGAACTTTGGTGGATGTTAAAATAAAGTAGGAGTAATAAGGTGTTACTTGGATATTTTTTTTGTGTTATTACTCTAACCCTTGTTGAAAGTTGAAAAAGAAAGTGTGTTGAGTGAGACAGATTTTGTAGACAACAAATAAGGCATCAAAAAGGGATGAGCAATATTCCCCATTGATTTTATTTGGGTGGTTGATTTCTGAAATATCATTAGAGTGAAAAGGATTGATTGTGGTTTCCTTTTCGAAAGTGGTTGAGTTAATGCTTCAAGGTTTTTTGGCTGGAGTGTTGTGATTAAACCTTGTTTTATAAACATTGTTGTTGAAGCCATTAGTTGTGCAAAGAACTTGAATTTGATTTAGAAAAGAACATGAGTATCATTGTTATGTGAGATTTGTTGTTGAGCATTGTTGGGAACATTTTGAGTTGATTGATATATGCTTAGACTAGGGTTTGTGAGAAAGAGTTGTTCCTTGTGGTGAATGGTTGAGTTGAGTTGATTGAGCCTAGTCAAGTGGATGCAAGTGGTTGTTCAAGTTCTAAGAAATAAACTATTCTTTATTTTGATTTGAGTTGAGATTGAGATTTGAGAATAGAACATATTGAGTCTCTAACAATTCTCTTTATGCTTCTATGAGATTGATTTGAGTTGAGATTCAAATTTGAGTATAGAATATATTGAGTCTCTAACAATTCTCTTTATGCTTCTAGGAGATTAATTTGATATATTGATTGAGCATTTGAGTATAGAAAATATTGAGTCTCTAACAATTCTTTTTGTGTTTCTGTGAGATTGGACAAGTTCTATGTGGACTTGTTGAGCTGATTTGAGGCAAGTCCTTGAGAAGGCTTGTGGACTGATTTTGTGTAAGCTTTTGTGAAAGCTTGCTATGCATATTTGAGCAAGTCCTAGAGAGGACTTATTGAGCAAATTTGAGCAAGTCCTAGAGAGGGCTTATTGAGCAGAGTTGGACAGGTTCTGTGTGGACCTATTGAGCAGATTTGGACAAGTTCTGAGTGAGCTCGTTGAGCAGATTTGGACAAGTTCTGAGTGAGCTTGTTGAGCAGATTTGAGCAGGTTCTGAGTGAGCCTATTGAGCATATTTGAGCAGGTTCTGAGTGAGCCTACTAAGCAGATTTGGATAGGTTCTGAGTGAACCTATTGAGCAGATTTGGACAAGTTCTGAGTGAGCTTGTTGAGTAGATTTGAATAGGTTTTGAGTGAGCCTATTGAGCATATTTGAGCAGGTTCTGAGTGAGCCTGTTGAGCTAATTTGGACAAGTTTTGAGTGAGCTTGTTGAGCAAATTTGAGTAGGTTCTGAGTGAACCTATTGAGCATATTTGAGAAGGTTTTGAGTGAGCCTATTGATAGGGCTTTGGAGGTGATAGAGTATAGAGGAAAAAGTCTCGGTGGATAGAGATCTAGTAGCCAGGACAACTAAAGACAGATCTGAGGAGAAGTCAAGTGGAGAGAGATCCACCAGTAAGTGCAGCATAGAGACAGAGTCTTCTAGAAGATCCCTAGCCATATTAGAAATGAGAAAGAGTTCTCCTGTGGAAGATGAAAGCATGAGATTTCGGAATGAAAAATAGTATTCAGACGTAATGGAAACAGAACTTTGAATGAACCGAATATAAAGGGGAAAAGCAGGAGCACAACCCTTTTAAATTAATTTCGTTCGGTTACAATACATCTCCTGCCTTTTCAGGGGCCAGGAGTGTTAGTCTGTCTCGGTTACAATCGAGATTAATATTGCTTCTATCCGCATGCCCACATTTGAAATGGACGGGCCAAAGTACTACCGCCGCTTATGTTGATAAATCTTTGCTTGCTGCTGCTTATCCTGCATTCAAAGAAACGGTAAACTGTTTAGTAGCACCTGCAATAAGAGGACAGAACTTTTGACTCTAAAATCAATGAGAAATACGTGCAGAGATTGATTAGATACGTGAATAAAACAACTCTACGTAAACCTGCAACTTTTACAGAGAAAAGAAAACAGTATGCATTCAAAAAAACATAAAACGTAAACTGTTGTTCTAACATATTCGAAAACAACATATGTTATAAATCGTAGACTGTTTTAATATATTCGAAAACAACAAGTATTCGAAAACATGAAACGCAAACTGCTGTTTTAACATATTCGGAAACAACATATGTTATAAATCGTAGATGTTTTAATATATTCAAAAATAGCAAGTATTCAAAAACATGAAACGCAAACTGCTGTTTTAACATATTCGAAAACAACATACGTTATATAAAAACCATGAACGTACGTGGGGTGCCCAAGCGGGCCGCCCTGTGAAAACTCAGTTTCGACGCCAATCCACTAGGGATGGGCTCGAAATCTAAGACTGTGATGTCGGCAAATTAATGGATTATTGTGATCCAATGGTCGGGTCTGAAAGTCAGATTCACGCTTCCAGAAAACCACCCACCAACCTCTCTTTGCAAGAGATTCTGGATGTGAAGAAGGAGAAACCCAAACTGATGCAGTCGGGTATCGAGTTCAGCAGCACTTCGTTGTGTTTTTAAAATGCTTCTGTCTGTCTGTTTACATTGTATTGAGCTAGTTTTTATAGAGGTTTTCACCTCCGAAGCATTAATGTCAAACCCTAAATCCGCAGGAGCCGCTGAGATTTGATCCTTGTCAGGAAATTACGGGACATGGCTCGCACTGACATTGGTAGTTATGAGGCATGGCCTCGGATCGGATTTGTTTTGAAACTGCTTGTCTCATTAATGCTCCGCCGTTCTGCAGACCCACGGGGTCTTTTTGAAAATGGGCACGCAAGGGTGCCACGTGGCGGCCATGCCTTCCACGTGGCAGCCACGCCGAAGTCCGTCTCTGACTGGTTAAGTGTTGCCTTTGAAAAGAGAAGTGTTTGCTGCCGAAGTGTCGCGATATCGCGACGTCGCGATATCGCGACACTTCGGCCGAGGCTCCCCTTCTGGGCCAAAGGTGTCGCGATATCGCGACGCGCGATATCGCGACACCTTTGGCCGAGGCTCCCCTCTGGGCCAAAGGTGTCACGATATCGCGACGCGCGATATCGCGACACCTTGGCCGAGGCTCCCCTCGGGGCCAAAGGTGTCGCGATATCGTGACACCTTGGCCGAGGCTCCCCTCGGGCCAAAGGTGTCGCGATATCGCGACGCGCGATATCGCGACACCTTTGGCCGAGGCTCCCCTCTGGGCCAAAGGTGTCACGATATCGCGACGTGCGATATCGCGACACCTTTGGCCGAGGCTCCCCTCTGGGCCAAAGGTGTCACGATTTCGCGATGCGCGAAATCGCGACGTCGCGATCCGTCGCGATTTCGCGACGTCTAAGGCCAAGGTTCCCCTTTTTGCTAGGTTTGCCTTAAAGTTTTGCAGTTTGCTTAAGACTTGAAGTTTGAAGGTTGCAGTTTGTTAAAGGCTCACTTTAGATTGAAGGCTTGTTTAGGATTTGAAGCTTGCAGTTTGCGACCAACTTTGCTCTGCTCATTTTTTGACCTTCTAAACTGCTGTGTGAGTGGTCGGGACCACCTGTTTGACCTCCCGAGGGCTGCCCCGAAAGTTGTGTATGTCAATGCGATCAGTGTTTGTAGTCACTTAATCGGATTGGTGCTGTTTTGGTGTCTACAGATGCCCCTTTTGGGGAAGCGTCGTGGGTGGTGCAGAGTCTTGAGCAAAAATAGAAAACCAAAGCACTAATGATTAGGGTTTCTTGGTAACCTAACCAACTTTTGATGCCCCAAGTATGGAAAGGGCATGCATTCTTGAATCCTTGCTTCTGACGAGCTAAGGAATTTGATTTCAAGTGTTAACCTGTTTTGGTGAGGTGTGACTTGAGCTTGGACATTGATCAGTCATGATTAGGCAAAGGGCGTAACCTTTTGTCCACAGGGGGAAACCTTGTGTTCATGCTTCGGGAATGCCAAGTATTTGATCAACTTAATGATTGCTTGTTTACTTGCCCCAAGCAGGAGCGTGATTGTCTTTGTCAATGATTCTTTGAATGCATGTCATTGCCTTGATTGGGTGTGTGCTTGTTGATTGGTGACTAAGTGTGACTACCCCCTCAAGCGACGAATCGATGAGGGAATGACCTTCGTGAGAAAAGCGACGAGTCGCTTGACCCAAGATGACTTAGGTTAGGGTGCCTTTAGATGTTTTACCGTTTAAGCACGTGCAGTTTTCTCGACATTTGGACCTATTTTTGGTGGGTGTTAACCCTTTTGGTGATGCCATAATGGGGTGAAATCATCAAGAACCCATCTTCCCGTGGAGCGGTCCAGCTAGGGGTAGCCTTCTTGGGGAAGTAGGAGGGTGACAATTTGAGCCCCGACATCGATTTTATATGCCAAGAGGTTAAGTGCAAGAGCACTTGTGTCCGGCAATGCTTATTGCTTATGTTTTTGTGTTGCATTTTTGTGATGTTTTTGTTGCTTTGATTTTCTTGATTTGTGTATATGTCATGATTTTATGCACAATGATTGATGTTGATGGATGCATGATGAATGCAAATGGTTTTGATTGATATGTGATATGCAGAAATGGAATGGATGGATAGACTTGGTGATATTTGGTTATGGCACCATAGACTCGTTTAGAACTCCATTATTAGATCGTGTACAAATGTGGTGTTTCTTTTTTTGTATTTTCTGATGGTATTGCAAGGATGAAAAATAGTGCAATTGGTCTAGAAATGTAGCAAAGGTTTTCCGGAGACTCAGACAGCTTTTAACTTACTAGCCATGATTGTACTTTATCTTACAAGACTTTTGAACAAGGTATGAATCGGACTTGTTTTTGACCAAGCTATTTCACATCCCTGTGTGTGCAATTGAGTTCATTTATGTGGTATTTGTCGGGATACCGCCAATGCCAGATGGGTTTTCAACCGAATCTGTATTGAGGATCACCTAATTAGTTCCACTAACTCCTTTGTTGTATGTAGTTAGATTAATCTGCGGTGTCATCCAGGATACCATAAGCTAGCTCATCCACATGCAAATATTGATCTGTACACAAGTTAATGTGATAGATATATCGTCATGCGAGAAGTTTACCGCCAATGGACCGATAGGCTATCAACCAAACCGGTACTGAGGCTTGCCTCATGACCTGTTAGAATGCTGAGAGTTCCAGGGATTCAAGTTCAACTCCCTTCTTTTCTTCAATTGTATTGGGATACTTGCTCCTTATAGTGATAATAATCACTGTTTATTTTGATTTGTTTTTCTTTTCTCTTGAGCAAGGGATTTGGATATGGAGTGACGATAATCACTATTCTTTGTGCCTTTTGATATGTGCACTGTAGGATGTCAAATTTTGGAGTTTTTGACGCTTGCAAATTTTTGATGTTTTGCAACTATTTAGAACTTTGGGATTCTTAGGGAATTGGGTAGGGAGGATGCTTGTCCTTTTGCCAACTCTCAGCATTCTTGGGGTCATTCGCACGGGGGGATGAGCAAGATAACCGTTTCGCTTATGGTGACCTGGATTACTGTGCAGGTTTCATCTTTCGTTCACACAACTTGGGAATTTTTATGTGTTTTAATTTGTGTTGGGATGTTACGTAACAAGGCGTATTTCAAGTGTAACTCTACCTTCGTAAAATCTGTTTGACTTGATACATTACATTGCTAAAGAGCAAAATGATGACTGAATCACGAAAAACTCTTGATACATTAAAAGACCACTGACTCTAGTGTGGTAAAAAGCAATGCATGGTGTTTTTGTTGTTTTTGTAAAATGGAACAGTGTAGAACAAGATGGACTAACAGAGCCATTACAGCCTATGGTGCCTTTGACCTGTACGACCATAAATATGCAATGTATGGGTGCAATGCTTTAATGCAGCTATGTATTTTTGTATTTTTGATGGATTGATTTTGGTGAATATGAAGATGAATTGCGAGAAGAACTCTCTATTGATGAATTTGAGTATGCCTAGAAATGAGATGCAAATTTTTGTTGTTTTTGATGATTTTTGTTGTTTTTGAATTTTCTTGATTTTTGACCAAGCGATTGTGGAAATCCTTGGAGCATTTTGGGATTGACCAAGCGATTGCAAGGAATCCTTGGAGCCTTTTGGGATTGACCAAGTGATTTTAAGAATCCTTGGAGCATTTTGGGATTGACCAAGCGATTGCAAGAATCCTTGGAGCATTTTGGGATTGACCAAGCGATTGCAAGAATCCTTGGAGCATTTTGGGATTGACCAAGCGATTGCAAGAATCCTTGGAGCATTTTTGGGATTGACCAAGCGATTGCAAGAATCCTTGGAGCCTTTTTGGGATTGACCAAGCGATTGCAAGAATCCTTGGAGCTTTTTGGGATTGACCAAGCGATTGCAAGAATCCTTGGAGCCTTTTTGGATTTGGCTCTCTTAGATATGAAATGGTCGCAAATGACTGATATTCAAGGGTTCTGTTTCCTTGATACCATCAAGAGAAGCTAGCCGGTATGTCCCGGGTCCTATTTTTCTATCAATGATATATGGACCTAACCAATTTGCCGCAAACTTGTCCCTTAGGTGGGACGGCAAACTAGAATTTTGTTGGTTTTCCTTCAAAACCAAATCACCAACCCGAAAGTCCCTTAGGTGAACTTTCATGTTGTAAGCTTTCTTAAGTCGCTCTTGATAAATACGTAAATGCTCGAGAGCATTAACGCGTCGTTCATCAAGCAACGTAAGCTGGTCTAACCGGGCTTGCCACGTAGAATCATCGTCGATGAACTCCTGCATTGATATGCGCAGGGAAGGAATCTCCAACTCGAGAGGCATGACTGCCTCGGAGCCATACACAAGCGAAAATGGAGTGGCCCCGGTGGGTGTCCGAATGCTAGTGCGATAGGCCCATAGGGCAAGTGGGATTTGAATGTGCCAATCCTTATGACTGTCTACGACGGTCTTTTTAAGGATGGCAACTAGCATTTTGTTTGACGCCTCTGCTTGCCCATTCGCCTGCGGATAATAGGGTGTTGAAAAGCTATGTTGAATCTTGTACTTTGTGGTCAAAGCACGCACGTCTTTGTTCTTGAAAGGCGTTCCATTATCCGAGACTATTTTGGATGGAATACCAAAATGACATATGATGTTATGCAAAATGAACTCCACAATGCGGGGTCCTATCGTAGAGGTAAGCGAAATTGCTTCCACCCACTTGGTAAAGTACTCTGTGGCCGTTATGATAAACGTGTGATGACCTGATGACGCAGGGGAGATCTTTCCAATTAGGTCGAAGCCCCACTACGAGAACGGCCAATCAGATAGGACTGTCTGCAAGGCCTGAGAAGGTACATGCATCAAATTGGCATGATGTTGACACTTCACGCACTTCTTGACATAGGTGCAACAATCTCGCTCTAAAGATGGCCAATAATAGCCCATGCGAAGAATGCGCTTTGCAATGGCCATACCACTGAAGTGGCCACCACATGTACCATCGTGCGCTTGGGCGATCGCCCAAGTGGACTCTTGCTGGTCCAAGCAACGAAGGAGGATTCCTTCATAGTTGCGACGATACAAAATGTCTCCTATCAAGACATATTTAGCCGCTTTCTGCTTGAGTGCTCGTTTTGCGGCATGAGTCAAATCAAGTGGGAGACTACCTAACTTGAGGTAGTCTCGGATGGGTAAATACCAGTCTTGTTGATCAGAAACCTCGACAATATGAACAACCAATCCCTCTTGAAGTTCCTCCCTAGCAAACGTTGAATGGGATAGAACCTGCAAGAATAGCGTTGTGTTGCTATTAATGGGAGTAGGGGAGAACAAGGACCCCCAGTTGGCACGTTTCAGACGATCTCGGATTCGAGAGAACTTATCCGAGGATGGTTCAATCTGGATCATGTGGATTCCTGGCGTCAAGTCTGAGCTTGCACGCTCCATCGCGGATTGCGATAAGGTTTTGACTTGAATGGTTGTCATATCACCGGAAAGGTCCTGCGGAATTAGTGACCCCAAGGAGGCCATTGTGTCCGCAAAATGATTCGATGATCGAGGGAGGGCCTCGATGTCATACCACTCAAGTTTTGCCAAGAATTTGTCCACAAGGGCTTTATAAGCCTTCAGGACTGGGCATTTGCATTGATATACCCCTTTGACTTGATTGACTATTAACAGCGAATCACCAAAGATATTCAGTCGTTTGATGTTCATGGTGATTGCTGTCTGAAGACCTAGGAGCAAGGCTTCATACTCTGCATTATTGTTGGTGCATGGGAAGTTTAATTTAAATGACAAGGGCATTGGGGCACCTCGCGGTGTGAAGAATACAATTCCCGTGCCACCACCTTGCTCACATTTAGAACCATCGAAGAATAGGGTTATGTCGGCCTGTGACTCAGGTTCATCAAAATCTGGCGATTCTGAGACATGGAAGACCCCATCATCGGGTAGTTCTATGACCGGAGGCTGATCGTCTTCAAGAGGAGCCTCTGCTAGTTGATCGGCTATGACTTGTCCTTTGATAGATTTTTGTCCAATAAACTCTATGTCAAATTCCATCAACAACATGATCCATTTCGCCGTGCGACTACTATGATAAGTACGACTCATCATGTATCGCAATGGATTCTCCTTAGACACAACATACGTAGTGTTGCTGAGCATGTAGTGGCGTAGCTTTTTGGTAGCAAACACCACTGCCAAGCAGAGTTTCTCAACGTATGCATAGTTAAGTTCATAACTGACCAGGGTGCGGCTAAGATAGTATGTAGCCTGTTCTTTGTGAAGTTCATTCTTCTGGGCTAGCATGGCGCCCAGTGCCACCTCAGTAGCTGAGATGTATAAGTAGAACGACACTCCTGGTCTAGGTGGTGCCAATACTGGCGGCGAAACCAGGTATTGTTTGATCTCGTCAAAGGTTTGACTGGCACTCGTCATCCCAATGAAATGTAACCCCCTTGTGCAATAATTTGTTCATGGGTCGGCACTTGTCAGATAATTGTGCTATAAAGCGTTTAATCGACGCGACCTTTCCCTGCAGACTTCTGAGCTGCTTGATTGTAGTTGGGGGAACCATTTCAAGGATTGCCTTGACTTTCTTTGGGTCCACCTCGATTCCTCATTTTGAGACTATGAAACCCAAGAGTTTTCCAGATGTGACGCCAAAGACGCACTTCTTGGGGTTTAGTCTAACTTTATGCTCCATGAGGCGATCGAGGATCTTGCTTAAGTCAGCGATATGATTTGAGCGCAAAAGAGACTTGGCTAACAAATCATCCATGTAATCTTCCAAAGTTTTGTGCATGTAATCATGGAAGATATATGTCATGGCACGTTGGTAGGTGGCACCAGCATTTTTAAGGCCAAAAGGCATGACCTTATAACAAAATGTCCCCCAAGGCGTTGTGAACGCCGTTTTTAGTTGGTCTTCGAGGATTGATACGAATCTGATTGTATCCTGAGAAACCATCCATGAGGGAGAGCATTTCGTGACCTGCTGTAGCGTCTACCAACGCGTCGATGCTCGGTAAGGGGAAATCATCCTTAGGACTTGCTTTGTTTAGATCTCAAAAATCGGTGCATATGCGAATCCTCCCGTCGGGCTTCTTGACGGGAACCATGTTGGACAACCATGGCGGATAATCCATGCAGATGACAAACTGTGCATCCAACAGCTTTTGCAATTCGTCTTTGACCATTAAGGCCACTTGTTGGGTGCATCTTACGTAGTTTTTGCTTTACTGGGCTTGATTGTCGGATCAAGCGTTAAATTATGCGTGACTAGTCATGGGTCTAGTCCTGGCATATCCTTGTATGACCATGCAAAAACCTCCTTCTTCTCTTTGAGAAGGGCAATGTAGTCGGCTTGCTCTTCGGGGGAAAGGCTTACCCCCACTTGAGAATCTATGGATTCATTGGATCCGTGTCGATATCTCACATCGGTCGTCTCCTCGACTGACATGTGGGATCCGTCCTCCAACTGATGTGGAGTCGGGATCAAATGGATATCATTAGCTGAATTTAGATCTACGTTGGGAACCTCGGGTTCCTCTTCAGCCTGAAAAATATCTTGAGTTGTCCCTGGGGTAAAATGAGGTATTTCATCGAAAGGCCAGTACTCGATGGTGACAAAGGTGAATTGACGCGATCCCAGTCGATGGCATCTATGTCTAGATGCAATGACCGTGCTGGATCGGTCGGATTGCGGATGGGTGCGGTCAAATCAATGGAGATCATGTGGATGGAATGAATTTGGTCTCCATTACCGTGGGTATGATAACTTGAATCTTCTGGATGCTCCCTATACTCTGGATCTGGTTCTAGGGGAATGGGCACGAATGGATCGGCCCTATGTGCTAAATGGAGGACAGGGTCTTCCCTCGGCACTGTTGTCATGATAGGGTCTCGGGGTGGACGGTGCTCATCGTGAATTTGGAGCCATGGATCCAAGATTAGGGTCCCACCCCGCTGGGTCTACCCACCATTCATGTCCTAATCTTATGCCCATCTGTCCCATTAGATCTTCATGAGTTAAAGGGCGGTGATGCCGTCGCGCATGTCTGAGATAGTCCATCTCAGTCTCATCTTCTGAGTCACTTTCGGAGATCTGAAAATGTTCATTCACTTCAACAACTTTTTGCGACGTTGAGGGTTCTCCTTGTTCCAGTAAGTTAATCTGGTCCCATTGCGGTTGTTCCACTTTTGGTGGAGGGACCTGACTCTCTTGACACCGTATCGACTCAACTGGAACCTCTAAGGGGAACAGCTTCAAAAAGATGTCCGGACACCATTGATGTTCTCTTTGGGGATTAGTGTCCGAAATTTCACCTCTCTCTAGCAAAGGAGAGGGATTACTGTTGTTGCCAAGGGTGTTTGTTGACCATGGGAGGTAATCTCCCAATGTAAATTCTGTATTTGGGTTGGCATAGAGATCTGGTGCCAATCCCTCCTTGTTGCCTATTTCTAGGCCTTGCATATTTTCTACCAAGATGTCTAAGGGCAGGGGGTGGTTGAACCCTACTCCCGACTTATCATATGGCATCTGATATCTTGGTTGGCAAAGGATACGCATCCCTTGCTCATATCTGCCTAGCCCGTATCCATGCCAATTGCATTGGCCGAGATATTTGAGGGCAAATTGTGGGTTTGATAGATAATTGATGTTTTCAACAAAAGGTTCTTCGTCTGCTTCCTTTTGCTTGCATGGTTCAAGACCATGATCAAGGCCCCCATACACAAAATTTGTCTGGTTGGGTGGGTGACCTAGGGGAACAACTGTTCCTATGGGAAGGCGAGGTCTCCCCATATCCTCGGATCGACTCTAATGTGGGCGTTGCCACAACATTCTGCACTAAGTACTCCCCAGGGCCCGTGCTGGCCATTTCAACAGTGATTGTTGATGCTTGGGAGGTAGGGAACGGGAGTCCTTCCTGAGTCCATTCCATGTTTGGTGGGTTAGGAATCTCAGCTTCCATTGTGCTGGATATTTCCTCTGTTGATACCGTTGAAATTGTTGGCAACCCCTCTTCTAGGGGCTGAGCCTCTTCCATGATCTGTTTTCCCTTGTCCTTCTGTTTAGCCATGACAGGTGGCATTGGTAATGAAGGAGCAGATGATGAGGATTCACCTGGTTGGGATTTTGGTGATTTGGTCACCGAGTGGTGCCTGCGGTATTGGACCCTGTTTAGATGGATTTAACTGGAAATCCAAATGCGTTGAAGGGAGGGTCGATTGAGGCATTAGTTGTACCGCATTGCAATACTTGAAGGGTTCCAAGTCCATCGGGACTACATGTATTTCTCCTTCAAAAGCATACTTTAAGCACTGGTGAGCGATCGAAGGGACACACTTCATGTCCCTGATCCAAGGTCGCCCTAGCAGTATATTGTAAGCCATCTCGCCTTCCAACACATGGCACAATGTTGGTATTGTCTTTTGTCCTACCTGGATAGGTAGAACAACTGTGTCGACTATCGAGCATATTGCATCATTGAACGCTCGCAGTGTGTACGTGGAGGCTATGATATGAGAGGCTGGCAGCTTTAAATGTTTTAGCGCTACAGTGGTGATGATGTTACTGGACGAGCCAGTATCTACCAGCACTCTCTTGTATGGGATCCCGTTGACCCGCGCGATGACGTGCAGGGGTGGATCTACCGTGTCATTCGATATTGCTTTGACTTCATCCTCTCTGAAGGTGATGACCGGCTCCGTACATCGTTTCACATGTCCCACGAAGTTGTTGAAAGAATTTGCTTCGTGAGGCTGTAATTCGATGGTTTTTAAAATGTCCATAAGAGCTTCCCTATGAGGTGTTGATTGTTGAATAAGCTCGTAAATGGACAGCCTAGCCGATGTGGTCCGCAAACTCTGCGTGAGTTTGGTCCGTATCGTGACCTCTGGTCTAGGCGGAGGTACTTGCACAGGGCATTGTTGAGGCTGCGACGTCGTTGGAACTTCCCTCGTAGCTACCACGGGGGCAGCTGCTGGGTACTTTTTGTTCCTTGTCACTATGCTGATCATTCCCACAAATCCTTGCATGGGAAGATTCTGGCGCACCTCATTAACTTGGAGAGGTTTTGCCTGTGCCTCGTGGGCAGGCAAAGGGTCCTTGAATACCCCCATTTGTTGGTTATTTGGCGCTATGGGGTTGTCCACGGCCAATGTTTTATTGTCGATTAAATCTTGGATTAATCCTTTGAATTTCCAGCATCCATTTAAATCATGTCCCCTTCGCCTATGGAATCTACAATACAATTCCTCTCTATATCCCTTAGGCTTAGGGGCGTTAGGGTCTATAGTTTGGATTTCTGGCAAGGTGACTAAATTTTCCGCTGACAAGCGGTCAAATAGGGAGTCCCTGGACTCCGTGTAAGGGGTGAATTGTCGCCTAGGGCGACGCTGCTGATTCTGCTCCTGTTTCTTATTGTCTTTTTCATAACTAGGAGGCACTACCTTGGTAATTAGCCTTTTGGGGCTGCATTTCTTGCACAGGCTTGGGAACATTTATCACAACTTGATTAACCGCAGTGGGTTGTGATTGCGTATTCCCAGTCTTAGTGGTTTTATTCCACTCTTTCTTTTTAGGCTTGGCAATTGTGCCTTCGCCTATCTTAATCTCTTCTATAACTCTGGCTTGCGCCAAAGCTTCTTCTAAGCTGTCGTATTGCTGCAGTAGCAATAGACCAGAGATTGATTTTAAGCAACTCCGTGCAAACATCTGCGTAAGATCGGACATAGGGGGACGGTAGGGTAACCTAGAAAGCAAAGCCCTCCAGCGATTCCCGTATGCTGTCATTGTTTCTTCCTCATATTGCTTGAGGCTGGCCAGATCACTCAGTGATGCCTTCTTCTTTGTGTTGAAAGCAAAGCGTTCAAGAAACGCATCTACTAATTGATCGAGATTGTTTATGCTTGTGTTTGGGTAATTGTGTGAACCAATCCGAGGCAGGGCCTGCGAATGTGGTTATGAAAGTTCGAAGCAACAATGCATCATTATCTTGGATGCCGAAGCATTGACTTAGGAACCTTGTGACATGTTCTTGTGCATCCTCTTCACCTTTAAAAACTGCCAATTGAGGCAACTTGAAGTGTTCGGGGTAAAGAGGTGTAGGCACTGAGGGATGCACTGGATGACTGCGGAGTTGACGTAATGTGGGTTTTTGATGCCCAGAAGCTTTTGTCTCCATAGACTCCAAATGCTCTAATAGCGCTTTGTATGCATCGGAAGATTTTATTTCTTCCTCTTTGGTTTGCTCCCGTTGTGAGTCATGGGAGACTGGAGGCCTATGGGGGGGTGGCCGATTGGCAGCCCTCCCGCCTTGATGGGGCATTTTGGCCCGTTCTATTTCTGGTTCGTACTCCTCATAAACTTCTTGAGGAGTCTCTGGGCGAGACCTATGACCTTGATTGAGTCCCCGCTGAGGGTACCCATCATTGTTTCGGGGAGTGGCCTCCCTCTCGGGTCTATAAGGTCTCGGAGGCAAAGCTTGACGAGGTCGCGGAGACCTGTCCTGCACCAAAGGATTGTGCCTCTCATATTGTTCCTCTCTGTGGGTGCGAGGGGTTGGCACCCTCTCAGGTAGCTTATAGCGCAACTCATCCGCTTCGCGTTGCATGCGCTCTTTATTCAAGCGGTATAAGTACTCTAACTCCTGATGACCCTGCTCAAGCTGCGTGATTCGAGCTTGGCGAGCGGCATGTCTGGCGATTGTCGGGTCAATCGGGTCTGCCCTCTTTTGTTGAGGAGGCTTGAATGTTTTGCCTATGTGTTTGCCTCGATCTTGATGGTCTAAAATTTCAATGGGTTGCTTCCCTTTGTCGGGGTAGGCGACATTTGCTTGAGGCTCTAGCCTTGATGTGTGATCATGATATCTAGCAGGTGCAGAAACACAAGGTTCCCACGCTGTATGTTGTTCCCGAGGAATGCGATGATCTTCCTCGTACTCCCTTTCATGGGTGTGAAAGGGGCGGGCGGAGTTAGCTTGCCCTGTGTAAAGAGCCCTGCGCTCTGGATGTTGTCTTTCTGTTCTGATGGGAGGTAAAGAAGAGACACCATATCCACGTTGTCTCTCCAAATGGATAGTATGCCTCTCTAGCGCTTCATCGCACTGTGGCCATTCAAATCTAGCCTCAAGAGGCGGTTGTCTACCGACATTGAGATCTACGTGTAAAGCGTCTTCCCGAAAGGGGCTGTGTTGGATGGGCATACCCCAATGAGGGGGTTCCCAATAATTTCTTTTTGATGGGGCCTGATATGGACTCTCTTGTAGGCTGGACCGCCAAGGCGGTATGGCCAAGTCCTCAGGGCTAAAGCGAAGGCGACTAGCGCCCTCTCTTTGTGCACCTTCCACAGCGTCCGCCCTTGATTGGGCTTGGCTACGGGTGTACACCATTGTGGCGCTTCTCTACTATCTAAGCAGATTTTATCTCGTTTATGGTGATTTGTCTTTTGGTCTACACTAAGCAGAAATGAACACACTCATACACAAAATCGTGATTATCTCTTTTAAGGATTAAATAGTGTGTCCTAAACTGGTTTAGTGCATTTTGATGTTTTGTTTTGTTTTTGCAATTTTGGAAGAACGTTTAAATGCATAATGTTGGCTCATATGACTCCCATAAATGGTCGCCCCTTCAATATACCATTGTCGGACCGATATACCAACCTCTCTATATACCCGCCCTTACGTGAGGGAGACTATAGGTACGTGAGAGCAGATGGTACGTGGAACATAGGCGGTACGAAAGGGGGGATTGTCCTGTTAATGACACCTACCATAGAAGACTTATCCTTGCGTGCATGGGAATCACCCCAGCAACACTCGGTCAGCTTTCGTCAGGATTTACGTCTAACAACAGTGACAATCGGGGAAATGGATGCAATATCTCAAGCCAAAGTGATAACGGAATCCACCTTTGGTCTTGCTCAAGGGTTGGGGTTTTACGACCAACGCCTTGGTTTAAAATACCACGTGGTGTGTGGGGTTCATTTTACTTTGCAAAATTGAAACAGGCAGCAAAGAAAGAAAACTTTCCCTATGCCAGACAGACACTACAAACCGGAAAACAGCAAGTAGAAAACTAAAATTTTTTTTTTTTTTTTTTAAAGCGAGAAAATTTACGAAAAATTTCTCTACCTTTCTTTAATAATTAAAAAAAAGAAAAATGCAAGTAAAAAAATTAACAAATACAATAAACAGAAATAACATAGCAGAAAACGAAGAAACTGTTACCTCTTTTCTACCGGGATAGGATGTTTCTGATTTGCTCTGAAAAATGCACAGATCCGTAATCGTCCCTGGGTGAGGCGAATAACAAAACCGTACTCGTCCCAGGGTGAGACGAATATTTTATTCGTCCCGGGGTGAGACGAATACGAACTCTGTACTCGTCACTTGCAGAGACGAATAATCGTACCTGTAAAAAAAACAAGCAATTTTTAGATCAGTAATTTAACCTAAAATAAAACTGTGGGTTCGGGTCCCACCGTGATCGCCACTGAAAGCATGAGATTTCGGAATGAAAAACAGTATTCAGACGTAATGGAAACAGAACTTTGAATGAACCGAATATAAAGGGGAAAAGCAGGAGCACAGCCCTTTTAAATTAATTTCGTTCGGTTACAATACATCTCCTGCCTTTTCAAGGGCCAGGAGTGTTAGTCTGTCTCGGTTACAATCGAGATTAATATTGCTTCTATCCGCATGCCCACATTTGAAATGGACGGGCCAAAGTACTACCGCCGCTTATGTTGATAAATCTTTGCTTGTTGCTGCTTATCCTGCATTCAAAGAAATGGTAAACTGTTTAGTAGCACCTGCAATAAGAGGACAGAACTTTTGACTCTAAAATCAATGAGAAATACGTGCAGAGATTGATTAGATACGTGAATAAAACAACTCTACGTAAACCTGCAACTTTTACAGAGAAAAGAAAACAGTATGCATTCAAAAAAACATAAAACGTAAACTGTTGTTCTAACATATTCGAAAACAACATATGTTATAAATCGTAGACTGTTTTAATATATTCAAAAACAGCAAGTATTCGAAAACATGAAACGCAAACTGCTGTTTTAACATATTCGAAAATAGCATATGTTATAAATCGTAGACTGTTTTAATATATTCGAAAACACAAGTATTCAAAAACATGAAATGCAAACTGCTGTTTTAACATATTTGGAAACAGCATACGTTATATAAAAACCATGAACGTACGTGGGGTGCCCAAGCGGGCCGCCCTGTGAAAACTCAGTTTCGACGCCAATCCACTAGGGATGGGCTCGAAATCTAAGACTGTGATGTCGGCAAATTAATGGATTATTGTGATCCAATGGTCGGGTCTGAAAGTCAGATTCACGCTTCTGAAAACCACCCACCAACCTCTCTTTGCAAGAGATTCTGGATGTGAAGAAGGAGAAACCCAAACTGATGCAGTCGGGTATCGAGTTCAGCAGCACTTCGTTGTGTTTTTAAAATGCTTCTGTCTGTCTGTTTACATTGTATTGAGCTAGTTTTTATAGAGGTTTTCGCCTCCGAAGCATTAATGTCAAACCCTAAATCCGTAGGAGCCACTGAGATTTGATCCTTGTCAGGCAATTACGGGACATGGCTCGCACTGACATTGGTAGTTATGAGGCATGGCCTCGGATCGGATTTGTTTTGAAACTGCTTGTCTCATTAATGCTCCGTCGTTCTGCAGACCCACGGGGTCTTTTTGAAAATGGGCATGCAAGGGTGCCACGTGGCGGCCATGCCTTCCACGTGGCAGCCACGCCGAAGTCCGTCTCTGACTGGTTAAGTGTTGCCTTTGAAAAGAGAAGTGTTTGCTGCCGAAGTGTCGCGATATCGCGACACTTCGACCGAGGTTCCCCTTCTGGGCCAAAGGTGTCGCGATATCGCGATGCGCGATATCGTGACACCATTGGCCGAGGCTCCCCTCGGGCCAAAGGTGTCGCGATATCGCGACGCGCGATATCGCGACACCTTTGGCCGAGGCTCCCCTCTGGGCCAAAGGTGTCGCGATATCGCGACGCGCGATATCGTGACACCTTTGGCCGAGGCTCCCCTCTGGGCCAAAGGTGTCGCGATATCGCGACGCGCGATATCGCGACACCTTTGGCCGAGGCTCCTCTCTGGGCCAAAGGTGTCACGATTTCGTGCCGAAATCGCGACGTCGCGATTTCGCGACGTCTAAGGCCAAGGTTCCCCTTTTTGCTAGGTTTGCCTTAAAGTTTTGCAGTTTGCTTAAGACTTGAAGTTTGAAGGTTGCAGTTTGTTAAAGGCTCACTTTAGATTGAAGGCTTGTTTAGGATTTGAAGCTTGCAGTTTGCGACCAACTTTGCTCTGCTCATTTTTCGACCTTCTAAACTACCGTGTGAGTGGTCAGGACCACTGTTTGACCTCTGAGGGCTGCCCTGAAAGCTGTGTATGTCAATGCGATCAGTGTTTGTAGTCACTTAATCGGATTGGTGCTGTTTTGGTGTCTACAGAAGAAATCCACGAACTTGAGATTAGGGGATCAGCATCTCCTTTGGACAGAGGTCCATAAACATTTTAATTGAGAAGGATTCCCAAAGAGATTATTTGAGAAATATTTAGAAGAAATATTTTTCTATGGAGGTAGCCCACATTAGGTGAACCACGTAAATTGTGGTATCTCTATTGTGTATGGTGTTTTGTGCATTGCTTTGATTATTGCTATTGATACTGCTATCTATACACTTCATAATATTGAATTGAAAAGAAAAGTAAAAAGTGGTCTTATACTATTCACCCCCCCCTCTCAGTATAAGCTTGTGTTCTTCATCAACAACTGCCATCCATACATAATCATCCTCTTCATATTAGCAGTTCACATTGCATCTACATGGACACTCATTACGAAGCATCCCCACGACCTTCAAAATTCTCAACAACTCCCATTTCACATGATTTTCCTTCCCTTTTGTGTGCATTGGGATTCAATGCTCCTATGGTGGACAGGAATGATAGGGAATAATTTATGAAGCTGATAAATAATCTTTTATTTATAGCCACTTGTTTTATTTCATAGTTGTATCGAATAAACTTGGTTGCCAAAAACATTTAATGCAACATTATCCAAAAGCTTTGTAATGACTATTTATAGGCGTGTTATGGAAATACAAATAAGTTTTCATTCGTGCAATCCTTTTGTGTTTTGTTTGTAATTGTGTCCACATCATTGAAGCGACTCTTCTTGAGAGGGCAGTTTTTGATTTTATGAGTTGTCGACTAACATTTATAACATGTATTTAAAAGGTTAATATAAACCACCCTTTGTTGGAAATTGATATCTCTAACTTGGATGTCAATAAATTCTTTTAGGTCCTTAGAGAGATCAATCTCAACACACAGATGCTTGTGGGACTAGATGACACAATTTTTGTTGTTCTATAAAAACAAATTTACTAATAGGGACGACTAATTATTGCAAAAAAGACTATACCAGACGAGTACCCATATTTGCACTTTCAAAAAGACTTTCATAGAAACAGTAAAATCCCAAAGGGTATATTCATAGGGCCTCTACTTAAGACAACCATGACATGTTGAGAATCAATAAATTGAAAATGTAAAAACCGTGTATTGAGGTTTTGTGTAGTTCATCCTCATGCATTTGGTAATTATGAGTTTAGTTCATCCTTGACAAAGACAGGTTCGCTTGAGTGGGTTAGGATGCTTTCATTTTATTTTATTGGTTGTTATGATTGCGACTGAAATATAGAGAAGCTACGTTTGCATTAAAAACAGGGCGGATCCCAATGCGACTTGAACCGCCTCACCGCTACTTTTGAAAAGGTGTGGTGTGAGGAAGGCGTGGGGATGATATTGTGGCTTTAATTTAATAGGTGGCAGGAAGCTATTTCGATCACGACAGGTACAGTAGACTGGCCGACCAGCCTACCAAACCGCCCGGCAGAGAAACTTAAGTAAGACAGTTTTAATATTATAGTCATTTTCAAATCCTGCGGACAGTCTGAGAAGATCTTAGTACAGTTGGAATGAGGTCAGACTGCACGTTCCGCTTTGACGCCTCGTTTTCAAGCGGAAAAAGAAAATTTTATTGAAACTATGTTTATGCATATGGTCCAAAAAAATCTTAAGCTATAAAAATTATTATACTTTTATTTTACGTATTTAAAAATTAGTTTACTTTTATTTTACATATTCCTTGGACAACATAAATGTTGTGTTGTGCGAATGGACGGGAACATGAAAAAAAAAAAAAAGACTATCATGTGAGGGGCCATACTCTCTCTTTTATTTGAAAGCACGATAGAAATGGTGTGCTGATTCCAACCACTTGTTTTTCTTCTTCCCACTATTTGTATATGCTAGGAATCGTGGGACTAGAGGTGCGGAAACATTATTCCTCGGGCGCTTTGGACCACAACGAACAATTTTGAAAAAAATATTTCTTTTTAGGAGTGTTTCAGCTACATTGCAGTCAAGTCGTAGTTGAAAATCATGCGCTTTGGATGGGATGGAGAGCTAGTTCAAGTGTAAATACTTTCTTACGTTGTTATTAGTGGGTTCAAGTGTAAATACTTTCTTACGTTGCCATTAGTGGGATAATGGCAGATGTTTTTTTTAAATAAGTTTAAACATGTATTTAGTTCAAATCATTATGGTATTTCACAACATAGTGGTGTGTCATTAGATGAAAACATGAGGCTATACCTCTTCGGTATTTACAAGCACTCTCAACTATCTTATAAATATACCACTTCAATATCTCACAAATACCTTCAACTATCTTTTAATATTTATAAATTTTTCATTGTCACTAGTTTTCTCTTCCATGTCTGACAAGCAATCTCAATTATCTATTAATATTTATAAATAATTTAAAGTTATACCACTTCAATATCTCACATAAATCCTTCAAATATTTTTTAATATTTATAAATTTATTATTGTTAAAAGTTTTTAAAGAATAGAATAGAATAGAATTTGTATTAATGTTCATTGGTGACCAAAAGAGGTCAATAGGACTCTAAAGTAAGACAGTTACAAAGCAACGGGAGTGCCTAATGCAGCTCCAGAGAAAATAAAGTAAAAAAAACAGTAAACAGAATGACATATGATACACAAGATCTGTGGATCAAGGATTACTCCCAACATTCAAGGTTGAAGAGAAGTGAGTGATATAAGAGTTAGATGTTGTTCTAGATCTTTGTTGGAGTCTACGATGAGTTGATCTTGTTGTATCTCTGTGAGCACCCTGCGTTTCGTGGTCGTGGCCTCTGGAAGCTGGAAGAATGAAGTTAATAAATTGAGATCTTGTTATTTAGATGTAATTGAAATATAAAAACATTTAATTTTATTTAATACTTTTAACTATGTAAAAAAATTTAGAATGATTTGATGAAGCTAGTAGTACAAGTCTTGCATGTTGAAGCATAAGAAGGCTCAATTAATTATTTAACTTGTTGGTTGTGAAAGTATGAATTAAATTTTTAAAGTTAAGATTTTTAAATTATTAATTAAAATAATATTATTATGATTTATTAGAAATTATTTATAATTTTTTTTTTTTTTTTTTTGATTTGGTTATTGTCAGACACTTCTATGATCCATCACCAGTCTCTTCTCAACCATGACCCCTCGTAAATCCGAAAGCTATATTTTTTTTTTTTGAGTAATACTTCTTATACACATCCACCATGGGGATTGAACCCGTGTCACATCATCGATAATGCAAGTGGCGTCTTTGCCGAGAGCTATACTTATCAATAGAGAATTTAACACAAAACCACCACACACCCACCCCCTCACACACTCGCCCACGTCGTAGTTTGAACCTTGGACCTCCCGAAGAAATTTATTTGTATGATTAAGCCATTTTAATATAATGTTTTTTTCATCCAAAAAAATATAAATATTTATTTCATAACTCATTAAAATAATAAAATATTTTTTTAGTTGATTATTTGGGATTAAAATGAATTCCATTTGAATTATACAATGATCTATAGTTTAGTTATTATACATATATCCTCGATATAATTGAATTTGAATTCCTGGGTTGGCTTATGCTTTAAGAAGATAACAAAGAAACTAATAGTCCACACCTAGTAAAGTATAATAAGGAAGCTTATGCTTGTGGTTGTCATCCCAATTGGAGATTTGTATATCTTTGGGTTTTCATAGAGGAGACCTAGGTTCAAACCACTACACAAGGGATCAAGACCAAACTACACTCTACTCTTGTGTTTGCTCGAACGAGCACTGATATTTGTAAATATTTGTAAACGATGTTCAATAAAATAAAAAAAATGTAGTATGTAGACAATAGTTGCAAAGAAAATTGAAAAAAATCTTCAAAATAAAAATCAAGAATTTAGTTTTTTTTATAAGAAAAATGTAGGTACTTAGTTATAACAACCCAATTGAGAGGAGAATTGAATATGTATGTAAACTTTTAAACTAACTTTAATAAAGAAAATTATAATTTATCAAATGTGAAAGCTAAAATACAACTTTTTTTTCTCAAGAAAAAAATTATACATAAATTTTAAATATAAAAATTAAATTATATCCGCTCATGTAGAGGAGTTGGAGAGCAAGTGGGTAGTTAAAACTCTTCAGTTATCGAGAGGCCCAGGTTCAAATCTCTCCCCTCACATGTTGCGGATATGTTGTATATAAAAGGTTCCTCATAAAAAAAAAAATTAAATTAAATTATAAATTTTAAAAATTATTAAAAAAACTAAAACAAAGTAAATGAAAAATAAATTTATTTGTTACTATTTACAAATTTTATAAATTTCTAAATATTTTTAAAATATAAATTTTTTTTTTTTTTTTTGAATTTACATGGTGGAATCGGTAGCCGCCACGAATCCGGGCGGACTATCCGGCTTTTATGGCCGCCACGGTATTTTGTGTTGTTCGCCCCGAAGCCGCCACACAGATCTTCGCGCAATCCGCCCCTATAACCACCATGCCACAATCATTTTAAACCTTTTACGCTGCTGAAAGCACCAGGAAAAGGACAAGTGTTCAGTCCGGCGAGGCCCGAGATTTAAACCTTGGACCTCCGCCCCCTTATAGGGTTTGGATGAACCAATTAATCTACACCTCGGACCTAAAATATAATTTTTTTAAAAATTAAAATTTTATTAATTAAAAAATTGAATCTCTAATGAATGAAATACGTAATCGACGTGAACTAAATTTTAAACTAACATACCATGAAGATGATTTTTTTGAATTCTGTTGACTAACAAACATTTTTTAAATATTAATTTATAATTAATTTATTTTTATTTATTAAATATGAGTTAAATTTTTTATTGATAAATATAGTTCTAAATTTTAAAAGAAATCATAATTGAAAAAGCTAAAAACTTTTCAACAAACCAAATGAAAAAAATTATTTATTAAAATTTAATATAAATAAAAAAATTTATAAAATATTAAATACAATATCATCCTCTCTCAAACACATCATATTTGCTTAGCATACGTAACAATAGATTTAACATTTAAAAAATATCTATGAAAGTATGTTAGCAAGAAGGAAAAAATGTCGCGTTTTGACAAAATGTTGAGCAAGACGGAAAAAGTGTCGCGATATCGCGACATGTCGCTGTTTCGCGATCAAAAGAGAAGAGAAAGAGCAAGAAGGAAAAAGCGTTGCGATATCGCGACATGTCGCATTTTCGCGACCAAAAGAGAAGAGAAAGAGTAAGAAGGAAACATGTCGCGATATCGCGAAATGTTGAGCAAGAAGGAAAAAGTGTCGCATTTTGGCAAAATGTTGAGCAAGACGGAAAAAGTGTCGCGATATCGCGACATGTCGCGATTTCGCAACCAAAAGAGAAGAGAAAGAGCAAGAGGGAAAAAGTGTCGCAATATCGCGACATGTCGCATTTTCGCGACCAAAAGAGAAGAGAAAGAGTAAGAAGGAAAAATGTCGCGATATCGTGACATGTCGCATTTTTGCGACCAAAAGAGAAGAGAAAGAGTAGGAAGGAAAAAGTGTTGCAATATCGCGACATGTCGCATTTTCGCGACCACAAGAGAAGAGAAAGAGTAAGGAGGCGAAAGTGTCGCGATATCGCGACATGTTGGATTTTCGCGGGCAAAAGCCAAAAAAATGAGCAAGGAGGCGATTGTGTCGCGATATCGCGACATGTTGCCTTTTCGTCTCCAAATGCAACAAAAGAGGACAAAGAGGCAGAAGTGTCGCGATGTTGTGACATGTCGCATTTTCGACATGTCGCAGTTTCGTGACGATCCAGAGCAAATGAAGGAAAAGACTCAAGGACGACGCGATTTCGCGACTTGTCGATTCTTCGCGGCTGGAAGCGGCAAGAGAAAAAAACGAGAAACGAATGTCGCGATTTCGCGACATGTCTCAGTTTCACGACATGTAGTGGCAAAGGAGCAGATCGAAGGCAGATTGTTGCGATTTCGCGACAGGTCTCATTGTCGTGACATGTCGCATTTTCGCGACTATCCAGAGCAAATGAAGGAAAAGAATTAAGGACGTCGCGTTTTCGCGACATGTCGCACTTTCGCAGATGGAAGCGGCAAGAGTGCAAATTGGGAGACGAATGTCGCGATTTTGCGACATGTCTCATTGTTGTGACGTGTCGCATTTTCGCGACATACAACGGCAAAGGAGCGGAACGAAGGCAGAATGTCGCGATTTCGTGACATGTCTCTTTTTCGCGGCAGGTCGCATTTTCGTGACTATCCAAAGTAAAATATGGAAACGACTTAAGGACGTCGTGATCGCGACATGTCGCATTTTCGCGGATGGAAGCAGAAAGAGTGCAAAATGGGAGACGAATGTCGCGATTTCGCGACATGGCTCATTTTCGTGACATGTCGCATTACGCGACTTATAGCGGCAAAGGAGCAGAACGAAGGCAGAATACTGTGATTTCGTGACATGTCTCATTTTTGCGACATGTCACCATTTCGCGACTCTCCAGAGCAAATGAAGGAGAAGACTTAAGGACGTCGCGATTTCGCGATAGGTCGCATTTTCATGGCTGGGGCAACAAGAAAGCAATGCGGTGGGCCGCTGCTGTGTTCTAAGGTGTTTGTAAATATGGGTAAGAGGTTGTGCTCTTTCTTGGTAGGGTGGCCTCAGAAGGGTACTTGTAGCGAAGGACAGATTGTCCCTATTGAGGTTTTGATCCGTAATAGCATAGTGCTGATTTTTGTAAAAGGTTTTGGGTCAATCAACCTAGAAAACCCGGATGTAATGAAATTGTTCCTTAATTACCAAAAAAAAAAAATATAAACATACGGACTTTTCACCTAGAGCAACCCAAGAAATATCGCTTCGGATTTGGTAAAAAAAAAATCATATGTTTTTATTAATATTAGTGTAAGAAACTTTTACAATCAATTTTATTAATAGGAGTTAAACACATAAATCATACATATACCTACCCTATCACATACTCACAATTGCGGTTTGAACTTTGTACCTCGTCAAAAAAGCCAAAGCCCATACCTTGCCCTGTCCCCCAAGACTAAATCTTTTAGATTAAAAAAAAAACCTCGGCCATCTCATCCTGTGTTACCACTATCTAGAGGGAAGCTACAAGATTCCCAACAGACCCAATTACAAGTGGAGAAGGCAAGCCTAGCCCCGTTGAACGGGAGGTCCACGGTTCTAACTACAAATGGAGAAGGCGAGCCTAGCCCTGTTGAATAGGAAGTCAACGGTTCTAACTACAAGTGGAGAAGGTGAGCCTAGCCCCGTTGAACGGGAGGTCCACGGTTCTAACCTTCGTGATGTGAAGGGGAACACAAAAAAAATCTCTTGTGGCTTCCCTCTAGACATGGTATACCTGAATGGGACAACATTGCCAGTCACCTAAATTTTTTTTTTGAGGTTTCTTTCTAACCTAATATTTTGTCCCCAAGGGCTAGGTGGATTGATAGTTGCTTGTTTGGCTGGGCATTTAGCAAGAAGACACGTTTGTTCAAACCTTAGGGACAACCTATTTGCAAATGCAGTAGTCTGATCTAAATCTTCTGAGTAACCTTAGGGGCAGCATGTTTGCAAATGTAGTAGTCTAATTTGAATCCTCTGAGTGCGCACCAAATTGACGAGGATAGTATGAATCTCAGGTGATCGGTGGTCCCCTTCACATCGACCCGATAACAACTAGGTAGAATAGGTTTGGTGGGAGTAGCCTTTGTGGTTCCTCTTCACATCGACCCGATAACAATGAGGTAGAATAGGTTTGGTGGGAGTAGACTTTGTGGTTTGAACCCTGCTCCGCTTGACAATTACTAAAAATAGTATAAATTAAAAATATATATAATGTTGTGTATACACTTTTTGTTGATGTGTAACCCCTTATGTACATAGCATATCCGTAGCATGTGAAGGGAGAGATTTGAACCTGGGGCCTTTAGATTTCAATGGGAGAGTTTTAACTACCCACTTACTCTCCAACTCCTTCACATAAACAGATTCGGTATACACTTTTCAATTTGATAGTTAAATTTCAATTAAAAAATATATATATATATAATAAATGGTTTTTTATAATATTATACTTCGTTAGGGTTATTCGTATCAAGATAAATAAGATAAAACATTAACAATATACGTTGAAATGTTCATACATTGAAGCTTCGTTAAAAAATAAATTAAATTAAGATTTAAAGATCAAGAATAAGCCCTTTGACAGTCAAAATAAAGGATATTGGACCTTAAATATTTTACTCCAAACCTTACACCTTTGTCTTTGATTAGACATTTGCGTGGTTCACATGCTGAGACCAAACCCACCCGTAAATATATCTATATATATATACATTCAGTCAACTCACACAATTATCCGCACGCAATTTAAGGAATAGGCTTAGCATTAAGTGCGTGATTGTTAGTTTTCTTAAAGTTTTTGTTCTTTGGTTAGTTATCTCAATTTAATATTTTAAAAAATTAAAATTATTAATTTTATTTAATCAGTATATTAGAATTTATAATAATAATATCATTTATTAACAAATTAAAATTTATAGGTCCGAGGTGTAGACCAATTGGTTCATCCAAACCCCATAAGGGGGCGGAGGTCCAAGGTTCAAATCTCGGGCCTCGTCGACTGAACGCTTGTCCCTTTCCTGGTGCTTTCAGCAGCGTAAAAGATTTAAAATGATTGTGGCATGGTGGTTATAAGGACGGACTGCGCGAACTGCCCGAATTCGTGGCGGCTACCGATTCCACCGATTCCACCATGTAAATTAAAAAAAAAAAAAATTAATAATAACACTTATGATATTACAGATTCTCATATATTAAAAAATATATAATTATATAATAATATAATTATAATCCTATAATACAACTAATTCAATTCTATATAGAGCATATAATCGATTTAAAAAAATAAATTAACCGTGAAGCTCAAACGCAAAGGAGATGGACTTGACATCATTGTTATCCGTTTATTTTATTTAGCTTTTTTAAACCCTAATTAATATTCGATTATATTGATTGTTTTGAATTTGTCTAAAGTTTATTGCTAGTATAATTGGAACCAGTTGTAGCATACCAGTAACAATTAAACAATTTTTTTATTAAAATTATTTTTTGTGAAGAAAGTCACTGGTGATGTGATCCAGGTTCAATCCCATCGTGTATGTGTATAAGAAGTATTACTGAAACAAAAAAAATTATATACTTTATTACTTTATTCCCCTCCCTACTTTTTATCGTAAATCCATCCCCATTTTTTTTAAATAATTAAAAAAAAATTAACTGTTTTTGACTTATCCATTTAAAGAAAAATTATATACTTTATTACTTTATTCTCCTCCCTACTTTTTATCGTAAATCCATCCCCATTTTTTTTAAATAATTTAAAAAAAATTAACTGTTTTTGACTTATCCATTTAAAGGTCAATCTTCCTGGTTTTATAAATAAAACAACGATTAACAATTAGCATGGATTAATACTTAGTATATAGTCTTCAAGGATCAAGTGGATTGGCAAAGGTTTGATTGGTAACTACTTGTCAAGAAGAGACAAAGGTAGTAGTGGATTGGCAAAGGTTTGATTGGTCAAGTACTTGTTAAGAAGAGACAAAGGTAGTAGTGGATTGGCAAAGGTTTGATTGGTCAAGTACTTGTCAAGAAGAGACAAAGGTAGTAGTCTGTGTTGAATCCTTTGAGTGTGCGCTAGATCGACGATAAGGATACAAACCTCGAGCGAATGGTGGTCTCTATCTCACACCAGGTCAACAACAATGAGAGGAATAAGGTGTTGGGAGCAGTCCCTATGGTTTGGACCCTGCATTTGCTAGTTACTAAAAATAGTTGTTGTAACCAACTTCCCTATGTAACCAAAAAAAAAAGTTATTATATAGTCCATAGTCAAGGAGGGCTAGCGGATTGGTAAGACATTGGGCATTTATTAAGAGGAGACCTAGGTTCAAACTTCAAGGGTATGTCAATTTGGAAACAGGTAGTAGTCTACTTATTATATATAATCATAATTAATAATACTAAAATTAAATTAATATAAATGATATTATGTTTTAAAAAACTATGTGTAAGCAAGAAGTAAATTTTATTTTTTTATTTTAAAATTTTGGAGAAGAACAAGGAACAAATATAAGGAGGCAATGTCATCTTTTCTTATTACAAATATTTAGAATTTTTTAAAAAGTAAAAGATTTTTATGAAGAAAAGTTAGGTAGAATGAAAGAAAGTGGTTTTTGAAATCCCTAACTAAAAGAAAGGATGTCCTAGCTAGAAGCACAAATGCCTTGGTTGGGGACAAGTGAAAGAGAGAGTCTACAATGATTCCTATCCAAGCAATAAATGATTGAACATGCCATAATAGTTTTTATAAGCAAAAGGTTAAAATATGTAAGTTCCACCCAGGTGTTGTAGGTGAGTTGGAGAGAAGAGGGTAATCCTCCAAGGGAGGTCCCAGGTTCGAATCTCCACCCTACCAAAAATCTGAATTGGGTACCCAAAATCCAATTGATAATGTTGGTGCGGGCAAGGCTGGGTGCGACTCTGGGTGACTTTGACGGTGTAGAACCCCCTGTTCGTGGTCTCTCAGACCAAGGCGGCCCCACAAGAGGTTTTTCGCTTAAATATATATATATATATATATATATATATATATATATATATATATATATATATATATATATATATATATATATATATATTAAGTTTCACAAATACTAGTTAGGATTTCAAAGATTAAAAATTGGATCAAGTGGAAGCTATGATTGAATTGAAATTTCTGCATGACTTTTCTTCTAAAAGGATTTTTTCCTCTTCATCTTCTCTCATTTGGAAATTAGGGATAAAATAATGAGTGGTGACCCATGGTTTAGGGGGAGAGATGCCCTATATTTAATACCATGGAGTTAGAATATTTCTATGGAGATAGAAACTATTAAAATTTCTCCTAGTATGTGTTAGGTTTTTTGGACTTCCATAACAACTTATCAGTAAGGAGTTCATGAAGAATATTGGCAATACTCTACGAAAGTTCATCTAGGGGGACCAACTACTAAGGAGCAAAAGCAAGTTGTATATACCTAGATATGTGTTTTCATAGATATTTCAATATCTTTGCCACAATTTATTAAGATTAAATCTAAATTGGAGCATGTGATCAACAAGTAGATTATGAAAATATTACATTCTAACGTCACAAATTTTATGAGATTAGACACATGGAAAGAGATTACACATTGAAAACAATGGAAAAAGAGACAAAAAAAAATTGGTCATGAGACAAACTTCCAGATGAAGCAAGGGGATTATATTATAGTAGTCTACTCTAAGATTAGATCAAGGATATTTGTAAATAGAAGCTTGACCAAGATATTTTGGGATAGGATTCAACCTTAATTTTATTGAATATTCTACTAAATCATTTTTAGATATTGGAGTCCTTGATCATGGAGATCATTTTAATCAATCATCTTTAGCCAATACTATTTCTCTAAATAGGCGATTAGAATGACAAAAAAAAATTGATAGCCTATATTTTATTTTTGTTAATACCTTTTGGTCTGAAATCCACCTAAGTGGATGAGTTGCACCCTTAAGACCTCAACCAAGATTGGAAGAGCCATAAATGGGATTTTTTGAGTTAGCCTCCAGAGTAGGTCGGGTCCTTTGCTTCTAGCTACACTAACTAATAAAAAAGGAAAATGGGGGTTGAAGACTAAAGCAATACATGCATAAGTTAGAGGCTAGATTGAAATAGAATGATTTTAGCAACATCAAGAGACATAAAGCATGAGAATATTGCACTTTAAACTAAACAAGACTACCTAACATACCAACCTTCTTTTCATATTATAGAGCATTTAATATTTACAAGCATTTAACATTGTCAAGCATTTCAAGAACTAATGAACAATAAATCCATAGAGAAATCCAAAAATCTGAATAATGGTAACAAAATGAACCATTCATATAGCTTTAATAAAAATTCTTAACAATTAAACTAGCATACATACATGATTTGCAACAATTTGAGAAAGAGGTCAAACACCAATCTAGTCTTTATTCAAAGGCACATAATACAATCATCATACAATATGCAATTATAAATGCTAAAGAGTCGACCTCTTGAATGAGCTACATTCAAGTATATATATATATATATATATATATATATATATATATATATTATAGAGAGAGAGAGAGAGAGAGAGAGAGAGAGAGAGAGAGTTTTACAATGCATTCAGTTAGCTTAGCATGATTGCTCTAAGAGTGGATTGCAAGTTTATCAGGTTGTAGCACATGTGCATCCCTTTCCAACTCATTCTATTGTAACTAAATTGGCACCATGATGTTGATGTGGCTTGCTTCTACTTCATCTGAGAGAGTGGTGGCCAAATTATCTTCATTTGATCCATAAAATCCTCTAACAAGTTTGTTCTGCTTGTGATTACCTCAGGATTGGTTTAGTTGTATCAGCATAGATGTCAGTCATAAAGGTTTTCCTGTAGTTGAGATTCTTTGAAAATATATTATGACTGTCAAGAGCATGCTTGGGAACTTATACTAAATTCAATTCATCCAAGATCTTCAGCTTCAACATCTATCCAATGCTTTTTAATATTTATCTCAACCCTTTGTTGGATGCCATGTTTTTAGCTCATCTTGATGATGTCAACACCTCCAAAATTTGATTATCCTTTTTTCTCTTGTCATATTCTTATGCATTTCCTTGGAAGCCAAATGCAAGATACTTGACCATCGAGCTCTATTCTTTATCAATTCTTTGTCTGACACTACTTTATCTTTGTCGGACTTATATGTGCCTCTTGATGGTGTTAGCATTTGAAATGTCTTACACTATTTGGTATTGGCTGATGAGGTGAAATATTTTGTCAGATGTCAGATCAAATTTATGTTGTCTTCGATGCGTCAAATTCAATGCCTTAGAATATTTTCTATTTGGGATATCTTTTGCTATGTTAGGTTTTTACGCTACCTACGCTAACGCCAACATCTTCAAAAATCTGGCCTTTTATGCTTCATAGTCCAAATTTTGTTACACTCGATAGGCTTTTCTATAACGTCGGATACTAGATTCTTATTCATACTTAGCCCAAAAATATCTCATAATGCATCGGATGCCATCTCATAGTGTGTCAGGTGTCGAACCTTCAACAAGCCTTTGTTAACATCAATATTTTATGTTTTCAATTGTGTCCCATACTTAGTTAAAATTTGAACCCAATGTGAAAATCAAAGAATGGGCTCTTTTGTCTTGGATTTTAAGCTTCAACTATGTCGCATGTCAGGTCTTTTCATTCTTTTTGTTGACATCATTTTAAATTTTTTGATAGGTTTTTATACTTAGCAAATTTTAGCGTTATGGCACTACTCAGGTTTAACTGGTTCTTATCTACCTTCCTTTTGATATAGTGACTATTTTAGATGTCTGAATGAGATTCTAAGGCTACCTTACTCCACAAAATTTGATTAGCAAAATTCTTCTCCTTTTGAGAAGATGAATTTTAGGTGAGTAATTCTACCTACAATACCTATGATCATCGATTCACCTGTCACATTAGAGTGAGTTGTCTAACCTTAGCTTATCTCAAATTAAATGTTTACAAAGCATCTTGCGATTGGGAAGAAATAAACATTGACTCTTCCTTAATCACTCTACAACACATACAAGACTACCTCATCTGAAACCAATTTTACTTGGAGGGATCCTTCTCTCAAATAGAGAATATAGCAATATTACGAGATCCATGTAGAGATCCCTAATCTATAAATCTAGTTCAAGTAGACATAGAAAATTTAGTTGCCTTACTAATGCCTTATCAATTAGAGGATGAGTCTTGTATATTGATAGAAAAACTATAGACATCAACATTGGGGGTAGTGATAAGCCCCAAATCCTTAGATTAGGAAAGACATTGACAATGGAAAAACAAGATCAATTACTATTAAATTTAAATATATCTTTGCTTGGTCATATGTTAATATGAAAATTTTAGATCTAGCTATAGTTTCTCATCATTTGGTTGTGGCCCTTGATGCAAAACCTATAAAGTAGAAATTGCAAAATATGCATCCAAAATTGCTTTTATCAAAAAGGAACTCCAAAAGCTTCTTGGTGTTGATTTTATCAAAACCATTGATTATTCTGATTGGATTTCCAACATTGTACCAGATGCTAAGAAATGTAAGAGCATTATTATATGTATAGACTTTAGGGATATTAGCAAAGCTTGTCCCAAATATGACTTTCTCCTTCTAAATATTAATATGATTTTTGACTTCATAATTGGGTGTAGGATGCTTTTTGTAATGAATGGATTTTAGGATATAATCAAATAAAAATTACTTTTGAAGACTAACATAAAATTATCCTTACAATACCATGGGGAACCTTTTACTAATAAGTAATGCCATTTGACCTAAAGAATGCAGGAGCAACTTGCCCTCAAGCAATGACATATATTATTATAATTTAATTCATGGTATTATTGCTGATTATGTTGATGGTATCATTGGTTGCTTTCTTAAGCACAAAGATCATTTTTGAGATATCAGACACATATTTAAATGGTTAAGAGCATACAATGTATTCATCAAACTTGAGAAATGCATCTTTGGACTTATAGTGAAGTTTCACTACAATCCAGCCAAAGAAGGGTAATTGCATCTAAAACTGACTTGGAACCTTGTGTAGAATGAAAAGCCCTTGAATCAATGTCAACCACCAAGAATCCCATACCAAAAGATCACCATGAATATATCTCCAAAGGTTGAAGATGAGTATAAAAACCATCATATTGTGTGGCAAAGATAATAATTGAATCATCACATTTAGTGGCCCATAGTAGTATTGCACAACCTTTTTAGTGATATTTGAACCAGACCTCATTATTGATGGTATGTAATGAGACTTTTTAGTGATAAATAAAATAACTCCATCATTGGTAGTGGTTCAATTTAAACAGTGACTATAGGTGAGCTAGCAAGTCTTTCTATCATCCACATTTATTTGGATTCATGACCCTTTATCCCTCATGCATCATCTCTCCACCATACTCATAGAGCAATATCCAATGGCAAGAGTCTATTGAGGAAGAACCAATGGCTGTGGCAAATAGATGATGATTTATGGAAACTTATCATCAAGATATCTCATAAGATATCTACTTCCCCACATTCAGTTAAAAGGGGTCGCTTGGGTAAATCTACTCTGCACTAATGAATCCTTCAGAAGGAAGAGTAAAGTCGAATGATAACAGAGTAGCAGATGTGGGAAATATTTTAAATTGAAAATCCCACAGACTAAATGCCATCATCTATAGTTCACATATCAAGGGGTTTTCAAAAAATTTACCTTTAAAATAAAATTGAAAAAATATTGAGTCAAACACAAAGTTGGTAAAAGGTGAAAGGAAAAAAAAATCTTGATCAAGGCTACACTATTCAGTTTCCAAAAGTCAAAATTTGGTAAAGTTTTTAAGGCCATAAGGAGGGAGATCAAGAGTTTTCAAAATATATGACTAAGGTAGAAATATGAAAGTTTTGATGGCGTAGCATTGAAGTTAAAACATAGCAAACAGAGTTTTGAAAGAGGTAGTAAAAAATGTTAACTGGTTAGGAGTTTTAAAATTTGCAAAATAAGAAAGAAAATAAAAGTTTTGATAAGCAAATAATACAAGACAATTTTTTTGAAAGTAGAAGGATTTGACAAAAGGACAAAAAAGCTCTGATAAAGCGGTCAAGTACTCTAGGAAATAATATTTATCAGGAACTAGATCAAATTACAAGGCATCAATAATGGTGCACAAACTTCCACAAGAAGTAGGTTATGTAGATCAATGTGTCTTTACTAAGAGAAGACAAGGATCACTTACCAGGGTCATTTCAAATCAAAAATCCAAGAAAAGTGGGTGATCTAATAAAGACAACAACATGGCACTTGCAACGAAAATCTCAAAATTGGCTAAAGTAATGGTAGAGAAAGCCTCCATTCAATTCTCCATGATCCTTACAAAAAAATAGTTGAGACTGTTAGAAAATCTTGCACAATTTTGGAGGAAAAATTCTCTCAGTTGTATCTATAAATAGTAGTATTCTTAACATTGTAAAGGATTGACAAGTTGTATAAATTTTCCTTCATTTCCATTTGTATAGTAGTACGTACATATCTAAGTGATCTTGCGGTAACCCAAACCCTCACTTTGGCATAATATTTGTAATATTTTTAATTGCACATATATATATTTATTATGGAGGCCTAGACATCTATTTTATTCCATTTGTGTGGTTCTCATGCCCTAATCTGTATCCTTCATGTGTATGCTTGTATTTCAATCTGTGTTTATATATGTGGAGGAAAGGAAATATTCACATCAATACATTATGGTTAGAGTTGTTGTGTAGGGAGATCTTATTTGATCTTTGGTGTACTGTTGTTTGTTAGCTTAGGTTTTTTTCTTTCTACTATCTTTGTTTTTATTTCTCCAATCATTATCCTTCCCCAAGGTGTTAGATTAGGATTGTATGCTTAAGATCACATCTTATAAAAGATCCAACCTTTGCAAAAAATCTTGAAGACCCCCAATTGAGCCAAACTTCACACTCTCAAGATTAGCCTTATTCTATTCCTCATCGATCGTTTGGTCCAAGTCTTGTCCAATTACCTTGGACAATTGGAGAGAACAATAATTTAATGGCATGCTTGGTGGGACCCCATTCATTTATATTTGGTACTATAATAAAAAATAATATAGGATTAAACTTTGGTGAAGATATCTATTTATTTCTACTTATTGAAGCATTTCAAATTCATTTGAAAACTTTGGTCTTGAACAAACATCTAGAAGCATCCATTATGAAGGATGCTAGATTAAGGTTCTAATGAAGGCCTCTGTCTATCTTCCTTTAGAGTACACGTTGCATTCACCTTGTGACTCCAATCCAATCAAAGGATCCAAAATTGTATGAATGAAAGACCTGCCACTAGGTCATTTTTTGCTAAAAATATATAAAAATTGCACCCTCCACTCAACACCATTCCATGAAGAATAAGATCTAGAAGTCAAAATATGGTTGCTCCACAAATTCCTAGAACATTCCTTGTATGGAATAATAGATATCCCTTGGAACCTCCTGCTCCACATGAAGGATAGGAGGAGATACTAGTGTTTGCTCTCAAATCTCTCTTACTTCATTGGGGAGGATCTGACACTTCCAACATATGAATCACATGGTGAGCCTGTGCACACTCCATAATATATCTAAGAAAAACATGGATCTAAGATTGCTATAAATATCATTTAGGGGTAAGCTTGAGAGTGATATATTATGCTCTAACCTAGATCAATAGCTAATTAGGACTAGCTCACCATCATATTCATTGAAATATTCAGAGAGAAGGAATATGGGGTGTCTCTCTTGAAATAATTATCATCTATAAAGAGAGATCCCATGGAGATGGTAGATGAATTCAACCTCAAATTTCAAAAGTCATGGTACCAAATACTTGAAGAGCTTCATCCTCACCTAGGTATGCATTTATATACTATCTAAAAGCCTTAGATTCTAAAATCTCATTAATGATTAAGGCTAAATATAGAAACTCCCTATCAGATTCCTATGGTATAACTATCCAAGTTGAAATTGATCTAATTTAGATTAGAAGACTAGCACCTAGGCCTCCCATGCATTGTATACTAGTATTCAACCTCCTTATCATCCATCTCCAATTTTTTAGCCAACAACCTTCCAACCAGTCTCAATATCACTTGTAGTGACTCTTGTACCACCCGCTTCAACATCCCTTGCTTTAAAAGACTTAGAGAAAAAAGTGATGAAAAATCTACTCACATAGGTCACTAATGAAGTTCTGACCATGAGAAGGGAGTGTACTTCCCACATGTACCCTTATTAGAACAATCTAAGACCTCCTTTCCCATAAGTGAATCAAGATAATAGAGCCCCATATAATAGTTACCCAATGCCCTAGTTCCAAGCCAATTGCAAAAATGACCAAGATCAAGGCCAAAATTAGCAAATAGTGCCTATACTAACTACTCTATAGCAAGAATTCCCTAACCATGCTAGGGAAATAGTGCCCATTTAGAATAATTACATAGAGGTTCCTACTTCCTAGAAATACACAAACCTAGACCTACTCCACTTGGATTAATTTGGGATAGATATCTCAGCTCCTTGTTACTATGACATTTGAAATAATGCCTTCTTAGGCATCTAATTCATATTCAAGAGTTTGACGCAAATGCCTAGAAAACTCGTCCCAAATCCATCTCTCCAAGAGTCAAATTGTGCTTCCTAGGAATAAATGTTAACAACCTAGGATGAGGATATTTATGTAGTATCTTATGGAGTAGGTAATTTGGTTATCAGGGTTATGCATAGTGGCTATTTATCACCAAATTGGCTAAAATTAGGATTTTAGAAATTGGGAGCTGGCTAATATTTGGGACCCTTGACCAAGGCCCATTAGCCAAAAAAATTTGAGTGCAATTTGTTTTTGGGTCGATTTGTCCCAATTTTATTAAAATTTGACCATTTTAAGTTTATATTTCCAATATTTTCCCTAATAATAGTGAACCTTCTACATGCATTTGGACACCATTCACCTAGATTTCAAAACTGATTCGCCAAATTTTTTATAAATACATTTTGGGGCTGATCCTTTACGCATAATCCTATTTGGTGTCCAATAGGCAATAAGTTCAATGAGACTATCTAACAAGGTCTAAGAAGTGGTCAATGGAAGAAAGGGACAAAAGAAATTTGATGACCCCTAGTAGTGAGCATAGGCTAGCCGAAGCAAGTCGACAAACCCCCATTGTAGCACCTCTAAATCAAAGGACACCTATCACTCCTACTAGCACTGAAAAAAGTTATCAAGGGACCTTAAGTAGTTAGAAAAAATCAACTAAATCAGGTTTAAGGTTTTCAACAATGAAAATTCCTAAAGTTCTAGAAGCCCCAACGACTACCAACCAAAGCACCCTAAAATTCCTAAAGCAGCAAGTGCTCCAACTAGAACTAGCTAAAGTTGCTTAGCTAATCATAGAAAGTACATGATTCGCTCCATTATATGTTACTTATAAGGCTATCTACCTTAGATATTTTAATATGGTGGATCATCTAAAGAAGTCCACAGTACCAGTACCAGTTTGGAATATCTTCATTATCCTTGGGTAAAAGGAGCACCTTGGAAATTATTGTTACGAATTTATTATCCAACTTTAGCCTTTATCATATATGCTTGTACTAAGATTTTTGGAGTTCTCTCCAATATATTTTCATGAGATAACAATGATACCATGAGTTGATCCAAATTTAACATCACCAGTTATTTAGTTTCCTCTATTGCAATAACAATATAATTTTTATGATTTGTGAGAGCTCTGGAAGAGAAAACTAGGGCATCAGTTGGGTAGTCGAAGAGATTTATGGTTACTGTGGATTTGAAGACAAGATTTATGCCCCAGGAGGGCCTAATGGGGACACCTACAAATCCTATTTTAGAGAGACATAGTTCTTTTGCAGATTTGTTAAAGGATAAATCTCCATAAGAGACTGAAGAAGCACAAAAAACTGCATTAAAAATGCTCTTTACAGCTATTGGAAATAGATCAACATATCAACGAGTTAATGGATGCTTGCCACAGTCAGAATCAAGGCCAAAGATTTTCATTGAGCAAAGGATGGTCAAAGAAATAATTTTATATAGAGCCAATCATGATTTGATCTGTAAATTCATGGGTATTCACCCTACCGTAATTTTTTTGCATTCCTGGGTCCGAAAAAACTGGGAGCCTCTTGGTGAATATTCTTTGTGGTTTATTAGCAATGGATATTTTATTGTTCATTTTTATTCACTTGCTGATAGAAATAGGGATTTCAAATCAAAAAAGAGGAATCATGGTCCGATAGGATTATTTGTTCAACCCTGGAGAGTGGGATTTGATCCTTGAATGAAACCCATTTTTGTCCCAGTTTGGATCCATTTGTATGCACTTCCAATTGAGTTTTGGAGTGAGAAGGTATTGAAAATTATCAACAATTCCCTTAGAAGACATTTGGGTGTTTCCAAAGACATAATGGAAGGAAACACAACTACTTATGCAACATTATGTGTGGAAATGGATCTTATCCAATCTTTACCGGCAGAGGTGGAACTTAAACTTGCAGGACTATCTTGGATTCAACAACTAGATTACAAGGCATTGCCCTTTAGATGCAAAGTTTACCATAAATATGGGCATTTGGCACGATCCTACCCAAATAATATGAACATAAAAATGGAGGCTTCTCTAGGAATATCAAATCTTCCTAAGGAGGGTAAGTCAACAATCAATAAAGAAACAACCAATATTTCTTAGGGTAAAGAAGCATAGGGAGATGGTTTTGAACAACCCAAAATAAGGAGAAGGCAAAAGAAAAAATATGGTAAAGAGAAAACCCAACTCAAGCCCTCCAACAGGTATGAGATCTTTAAGACACTAATGGAACAACAAGAAGAAAAATTCATGGAAGGAGTGGATGGAAATAATGAAAATAATAACAACCATGTTCAAGCCCCTCTTTCATCTCCTCCCATCATAGAGCAAGTAATTGAGTGCAATGAGTTACCACAATCAGAGAGTGTAGGGGCATTGATAGTGCATAACCAAGAGAAATTGATAATTAAGGATGTCATCATGAATATAGCATAAAAGAATAGAGAAAGGCCAACTCTAGGGATAGCTCAGGTGGAAAAGAGAAAAAATAACATCTCTCAAGGAGTGGGTAGAAAATCAAATAAGGAATTGATAGTAGTTCAAGGAGATAAATTGATCACTAGAGGATCGGTGAGGCCAATAGATTTTTATTGCTCTCAAGGTAACCAATGATTATACAATCATGGAATGTTAGGGGTTTAAACAGTAGAACCCATCAATCTATTGTTTGAATACTCTTAGAAAAATGTAAAACAAATTTTTTTTTTATCCAGGAGACAAAAATGTCATTGGATCTTATGTGTAAAACAATAAATAGACTTTGGAGGGGTGCTGGTCATATGGAAGTGGCTGCCCAAGTGACATCGGGGGGGATATTGTTACTCTTTGGAACTCTCTTGAATGGACTACAATAGAACATATAGCTTGGAGGGGTGTTCTCACATCACATTTTAGGAATAATGTCACAACTGAACATGTTTTAATCATAAATTTTTATGGGGCTCAAAACCTAGATGGTCATATGCATCAATGGAAAGCTATGCATAACATGAGAGTCTCAAGGGAAGATTTAGACTGGATTATTGTTGGGATTTTAATGTTAAATTATTATCTAGAGATCAGGAAGGGGGAACCCCAATTTTGGACCTAGGGGATCGACTTATGATTGCCCAAGTCTAGGAATTACACTTGGTGGATATTAAATGCCTTGGAATAAAATATAATTGGACTAATAAGAGGAGGGATCAAGATAGTGTAGCATCACAACCATTTAAATTTGAAAACTTTTGGTTACAAAAAGAGGAACTTTGAAAGAAAATTCCATAGTGGTGGGAAGAAGGCCGCCTAACATATGGGACATCAATGTTTAGATTACATAAACAACTTCATTATATCAAAGATCAACTGAAAAAATGGAGGTGAGCTAACAAGACATACTTCCAGGTCCAAATAGCTCCATTGGTCACTAGATGGCATGAGGTTCAAAAATACTTTAGGGAAGGAACAATTATAGAGCAGCTCAAAGAAGAGGATGATGCATTGCGTAAAGCGGTTGAGAACATTGACAACCAAGAGGAGACCTACTAGAAATAGAGAGCAATAACCACTTGGTTATTAGAAGGTAATAAAAATACCAAAATTTTCCATTGGGCTGCCTATGATAGGAGATATATGAACAACATGGAAGCTATTCAATATGAGAACGAACACTCCTTTGATAAAATTATAGGTATGCATTTCCATTCAATGGATTATTTTTCTAAACTATTTAAGGAAAGTATGGTGCAATATGAAGAGGCTCAAAAATAAGTTCTTGTTGTCATACACTCTTTAATCTCTAAAGAAGAAAATAAGGCTCTACTTAAACCCATTGATAGAGAGGAACTGAAGAATGTAGTCTTTGGAATGAGTACCGAAAAAACACCAGGTCCAGATGGCTTTCCAATTGAGTTTTTTAGGCCTTATGGGACAACTTGGAGGAGGATGTAATGGCTATTATAGAGGAGTCCAAAGGTAGTAAAAGAATGCTTAAAGCATTAAATCACTTTCATTGCCTTAATTTCAAAATGGGAGGAGGGAATACATATTTTAGATTATAGACCTATTGCCTTATGCAATGTCATATATAAAATAATCACAAAGGTAATGGCTGAGCGGCTAAAACCTCTTCTATATAGCATTATCTCCTTGGAGCAAGGGGGTTTTATAGAGGGTAGGCAGATCTTGGATGGTGTGGTTCTAGCTCAAGAGAAAATCCATTCAATGCAAACATCTGGTAATAGAGGAATGTTCATAAAATTTAATATGTCAAAGGCTTTTGATAGGGTGGAGTGGAGCTTCTTTTCAAAGATGATGGCAACCTTTGGTTTCTATCAGGATTGGATAGAATGGGTCATGAGCTATGTTTCTACTCCGAAATACTCAGTGTTAATCAAGGGTCTTCCCTTGCAACCATTTGGAGATACTCGAGGTCTTCATCAAGGAGATCCTTGTTCCCCATATATTTTTCTCATATTGGGTAAAGGATTGGGTAGACTCATATTGAGGAGAAGAAAACAAGGTTTGCTAATAGGTATCAAGGTGGGTGAGGAAGTTTTGAGTCACCTATAATTTGTGGATGACACAAGATTGGTGGGAGTGGCTAGCTTTAGGGAAACAAGAATGATTAGAGATACACTTAATGTCTACCTTAGGGCTACAAACCAAGTCATCAATGATAAAAAATCCAAAGTGGTATTTTTCAATCTTGATCAAAGGATTTAGGATAGAATTTTAAATATCTTGGGATTCACAAGGATTTCTCTCCTAGGGGTATACTTGGGGGTCCCTTTGCATTTAAAAAACCTAAAAATAGATATCTGGAGGAATATTTTGGACTGTATCAAGAAAAGAATTAATCATTGGTCTCATAAATGGTAAAGCTATGGGGGTAGATTATATTTTTTACAGACAATCATTCAAGCCATGCCAATTTATAAATTTTCTATCCTTGTTGCCCCACATACCATATGGAAAGAGTTGGACAAGATGGCTAGAAATTTTTTATGGGAATGAGTAAAAGGAGAGAGGAAATGGGTCTTAGTAGGTTGGGAGAAACTAAGCCAAGCCAAGGTAAAATGAGGTTTGGTACTGAGAAGATCAAAGTTAAATAATAAAGCTTTGGTTGGAAAGCTTTACTAGAGGTGGATTTCCCAACCAACTTCTTTATTCAGTATAATCTTAACTAGTAAATATTTGTAATAGGTAAACCCAAATGAAGTGGGTCATTTTCCTTTGTATAGTAATGGATCCTTAGTGTGGCAGACTCTTAATTTGGGATCTCAATTAGTAAAATACGAAATATTTTGGAAAGTGGGGAGAGGGGAGAAGGCACGATTTTGGGTAGATTCATGGGATCAATACCCATATATCATTGTTGAATTTCCTGAACTGCAAAAAATAAAAATAGCCATGGAAACCAGGGGTTGGGTCCAAATTGAAAGTTATTTCAACACTAGTTAGCTAGGGGATTATAAGTTTAAGCAGTTTAAGAAGTTGGATGAGTGGCCAATTTCAATCCCTCCGAATTTGACACCCATCATGACTAAAATATTGGCAGAAAGATTTCTCACAGGTAGAGATGAGGAGGATGAATTAGCTTGGGGCTATGGGAGACTTGGTGTCTACACAGTGAAGTATGGATATGATAAGATCCTTCCAGAGCCTCCTCCTCATACATATTAGGTTGAGAATTGGAGAAAGGTTTGGTAGTCCAAGGGTTGGTCGAAAGTAAACTTTTTTGCCTGGTAGTTCATGCATAATGGAATTCTTACTTTTGATAATATTAGATGTAGGGGAATCATTGGTCCATCTCAATGTGTTTTATGCTACAAGAGTGAGGAAAAAACTAATCACTTGATGTTTGAGTGCCCATTCATGCGCCAGATCTGTGAGAGATGGTTTTTATATTATAAAATTCGAGTTAATGGTGATTTGAATCGGATTAATATTTGGGAAATATGGAAGAGGGGTAGATTTAAATCTAAAGATCTTTGTATTTGTTGGGAGATTATATTAAACTTCATTTTGTGGTAAGTGTGGTTGGAGAGAAATTCCAAAATTTTAACAGAAACCTTTTCTTCTTTAGATGGAGTTTGGAAGGTCAATTGGAGAAAAGTCATAGAAACTGTGGTAGTATATGCTAAAGAGGAAACTCAGGTTGTTATAGGGGAAATGGATAAGGAAGCTGAAGTGCAAGAGGGGTAGGATAGAGCTAGTTGGAAACCACCTCCAGAAGGTTGGATTAAAATTAATATTGATGGAGATGCAAAAGGAAATCCAGGTAGAGCTTGAATTGGAGTGGTTTACCAGAATCATGTTGGAATAGTGCTCTATTGGGAATTGGAAGGCTTGAGAAGAACCAAAAACAATAAATCAAAAACCTTTACCATCAAATATGCTTCTATTTGGGTATTAAAATAAGGTTATAGGAGGATAATCCTAGAATCAGATTATAAAATAATGATTGGAACTCTAGATTGCATGAGGAACTTTGCTTTGAAGACATGGAGGTTGAGGATTCTCGTCACTCAAACTAAGGAATTATGGAGGGAATTAGATGATGCGACTCTAGTTTATGTGAGTAGAGATATAAATAAAGTGGCAAACTTCCTGGCTAAGATGGGCACTAATAAGGAGGTAGGGGTTCAGTGGCATAGTGACATGGTTATTGAGGATGAGATGATTAGGCAGGTTGGTGAGCAAATCCAGTGTTTAGATAATTTGGACAACCATTCCATAAATATGGTTTAGGAGATTTATGCTCCAATGTAGATCTTCTTTTATAGTTGTAAATAGGTGAAAATCCATTGTAGAAATATGGTTTAAGAAATTTGGCTCCAATGTGAAACTTATTTTACTGTTGTAAACATGTGTTCTCTTTGGCTAAGGATGGGAGAAGTATCATCCCAACTTGTAAATGATATTTGTTTTAATACAAGTTTTTTCAAAATATTTTTCAAAAAATAACAATATAATTTTATTTTGTTTATAAAGATTTAATTTTTTTTCATAAATTACATGATCAGTAATGGTCTCTCTACATAACTCGTTAACAATATCTTGAATTTGAACATAATAATAAAAAATCTTCTCACTATCTTTCATTTGAATATTTTCAAAATCTCTTTGTAAATTCTACAAATGAACTAATTTGACTTTATTAGTGCCTTGGTAAGTAGACTACAATGTGTCCCAAGATTCCTTAGCATTATTTGTTGTAATGAACTTAGAAAATATGCTCACGTTTAGAGAAATTTTAATTTAAAACATGGCTAAGGTAACTTTCTTCTTCACCTATTTCTTCTTAGTTCTATCTTGTGTTATCAACATATTCAAATATTTAGGCTCTTCAAACCTCCCTTGGACTATATCTCATGCTGATTTAAAACCATCAATATTTACATCTTTATCGCCCATTACTCATATTGATATCCATTGAATGGAGGAATTGGAAATGAAGAATTTGCTGTAGTTATGAATTATGTACTTCATCTTCAGAGATTGACCACCTACAAAAGAAAAAATAATCTATAGATTTATCTAACCTAGTCACTTTGGTACTAGATGTAAAGAAAAAATAGGCTACAAGTATGCTACATCTACACTACTGCTATAGAACACATACTAAAAATAGACAAAATCACAAAACAATGGATGCATAAGAGAAAATATTTTTATTTGTTCTCTAATTTTATTTGCTTTGGGACCAACTAAAGTCACAATGTATTGATGAAATAAGTTACAATATATAGGCATCAAGCCTATGTGAGATTTGACAAGTGTCATAACCTTCACTCCAAGTGTCATGCATAAGACAAGTGTTATGCATAAGATAAAAGAAGGTATAGTGCACATTATAATATTCTAACATCCCCCCTTAATGTGCACTATCCTAACTATAGATAAAGATAAGTCAACATTAGATAACATCCCCCCTTAATGTTGACTTCTATTACATACATAGAGCATTTTGCTAAACTGTGAAAACTTGTCAAGCCCAAGTGACTTGGTGAAGATGTCAGCCACTTGATATTGAGTTGGTACATACTCCATGTGTATAATGTCTTCTTGGACCATTTCTCTGATGAAGTGATGATGGATCTCAATGTGCTTTGTTCTGGCATGGAAGACTGGATTCTTGGTCATCTTAATGGTACTTTGATTGTCACAATATATATAAGTTGGACCATCTATGAATAGCCCAATGTCCTGAAGTAATTGCCTCAACCAAATTGCTTCCTTAGTTGCCTCAACTGCTGCTCTATATTCAGCCTCTACTGAAGATAATGAAATTGTGTTCTGCTTCTTGGTGCTCCATGAAATTGAGCCTTGACCCAACTGAAAATAATAACCTGAAGTGGATCTTCTAGTTTCAGGACAACTAGCCCAATCTGAATCTGTGTACCCAATCAAATAAAAATCATCACATGATGTGTACATAAGGCCATGATGAGGGGTGGCCTTGAGGAATCTCAAAATCCTCCTAGTTGCTATCCAATGGCTCTTCTTAGGATCCTGCATGAATCTAGAAACAAGGCCAACTGAATAGGAAATATCTGGTCTAGTTGAAGTTAAGTAGATCAAACTTCCAACTAGCTATCTGTAAAGGGTGCCATCAACCCTTTCTTCATCATCACTATTAACCAATCTCAACCTGGTTTCCATGGGAGTGAGGGAGGGCTTACACTCCGCCATGCGAAACCTCTCCAAAATAGATTGAATGTATTTAGCCTATGAGACAAAGATCTTACCAGGTTGTTGCCATACCTCTATGCCTAAGCAATAGTGGAGGAGGCCTAAGTCTATCATCTCAAAATTTTTACATAAGTCCTCCTTGAGCAATATTATTCCATCTGTGTCATCACCTGTAATGAGAAGATCATCCACATACAATGTAACCAAAATGATGTGGTTCTTCCAATGTTTCACATAGAGAGTAGATTCTGCTGCAGATCTAGTGAAACCAAGGTTGATGAAATAGGAGTCAATTTTTGCATACCAAGCTCGGGGTGCTTGCTTCAACCCATATAGAGCTTTCTTCAATCTGAGGACTTTGTTTTCTTGGCCTTTGACTATGTACCCTGGTGGTTGGTTCACATACACTTCCTCCTTCAATGAACCATTGAGAAATGCACTTTTGACATCCATCTGATATATAGGCCAATGTTTTTGAGCTGCTAAAGCAATAACTATGTGGATTGTAGTCATCTTTGCCATAGGAGCAAAAGTCTCCTCATAATCAATTCCCTCTTGTTGCTTATAGCCTTGAGCTACTAAGCGAGCCTTGTAGCGATCTAGTGAGCCATATGATTTATACTTTGCCTTGTAAACCCATTTTGTGCCAATGGTAGATTTACCTTGGGGTAAATCAACTAACTCCCATGTGTGATTCCTTTCAATGGAATCCAATTCTTGATCCATGGAAAGAACCCATTTAGGATCACCAAGTGCTTCTTTGACATTAGAAGGTTCAGGTTGGCTAAGGACTTTGGCCATGAGGGCATAATTCACTTGGTGTCTTAGGGTTGAAGGCCTTTTACCTGTATAAGTGGGCAAATGACTTTGGGCTTCATCTATGGTAGATTGAACCCACTTAGGTAAAGGATTGGATGATGTGGCTTGATCATTAGATGGAGGAGTAGAAGGAGATGGAGGACATGGATCATTTGTGGGGAGTTCTTCATGTGGAGGAAAATCTTGATTTATGAGTGAAGAGGAAGGACTAGGTGATATGGTAGGTGCCAAGGGAGCAACTATTTCATTAGTTAATTGAAAAGTGGGGGCCATAGGAGGAGGATTAGATGGGGGATACTCATGAAAGGTAACATCCCTAGATAGAAATATCCTCTTGGAAATAGGCTCATATAACTTATAGGCATTAGCACTATCACTATAGCCAACAAAGATGCATTTTTGGCTCTTATCATCAAACTTCTTCCTTTTCTTATGAGGAATGTGAGCATAGGCATCACATCCAAAGACTCTAAAATGGCCCACATAGGGCATCCTTCCACTCCATGATTCTTCAGGTGTTCTATCATGTAAGGCCTTAGTGTAGGACCTATTAGTCAAGTATGCAGCAGTAAGAACAACTTCTCCCCAAAATGTGTTAGGCAATGTAGAAGCAAGTAACATTGATTTTGCCCTATTTGTGATTGTTTGATTCATCCTCTCAGCTACTCCATTTTTTTTGGGGGTATAAGGAGTTGTGAACTGCCTCCTTATCCCATGGTACTTACAAAAATTGAAGAATTCTTTGGAGACATATTCTCCACCATTATCTGACCTCAATGTTTTGATTTGATAGCCACTTTCCCTTTCTACAAGTGCCATGAAGTCTTTGAATGTATCTAGGGCTTGCCATTTGTATTGAATAAGATAGATCCATACTTTCCTACTGTAATCATCAATGAAGGTGATGTAATATCTAGCCCCAATATGAGAGTTAACAGACATTGGCCCACAAATGTCTGAATGTACCAACTGTAATGGTTTGTTGGCTCTCCAAGCCTTTCCTGACTCAAAAGGTTGTCTATGGTGTTTGGCTATAACACATGGCTCACAAAAGCATTTTGACTCCCTAAGGTGAGGAAGCCCTTTTACCAAACCCTTTCTTGCCATCATTTGAATATTATGAAAATTCAAGTGACCCATTATTTCATGCCACATGTACTCCAAAGAGAAAGTAGTAGTTGTATGCAAAGAGTTTTGAGTTACAGATTTGGTAAGGAGGTAGTAAACACCATCCTTTTTTACTCCCATGGCTTTGACAGTGCCATTTGGTTCCTGAATGTAGCACTTGTATTTTTCAAAATAGATAGTATAACCCTTATCTGTAAGTTGCCCAATAGAAAGGAGACTCCTCTTAAGACCAGGTACATACAAGACATCTGTAGCAGGAACATTATTCCCATCATGTAAAGCAAGTGGTGCCTCTCCAACACCTTCAATGGGAAGAGCACTCTCATCTCCAAAAGTAATGAATTGATTAGAAGTAGGTTGAACCTTGGTCAACCAATCTTGCCTTCTTGTCATGTGCTTAGCTACCCTAGAATCTATATACCAACAATATTTATCTTCAACATTAATTTGATTTGTTGCATACAATGTGTTGAGATTATTGTCTTGTGGACCCCTTTGATCTCTTTGTCTTTGATAACAATTAGTGGCATTATGATTCCCTTTGCCACAATAATCACACCCTTGTTGATTTTTGGTGTGATGGGGTTGAGGCCTAAAATTTTGAGGCCCTCTATTAGGATGACCCCCTTGGGGAGGTCTTGTTTGCCATATTGGTTGTTGATGATACTATTGTGGCTATTGCTAATGTGGTTGTTGATGGTACTATTGAGGGTACTTCTGATGTGGCTGCTGATGGTACTACTGAGGTTGCTGCTGATGTGGCTACTGAGGGTATTGTTGATTCTATCTACCTCTGTGATTCTGATGCTGCTGATGTGGACCCTTGTTGTGTCTAGGCTGTAAGGATGCCTTGGTGGCAAAATCTACTGATGTGGAATCAATCTCTTCATCTTTGATTAGGGCTTGCTCATGTTTCTTAAGTAGAATTTCAATCTCCTCAAGTGATGAATTCATAGTTTTACCACTTAGATCTAACATGGTAGCATAGGAATGAAATTTGGAAGGAAGGCCATGTAACATTATAGGAATCAACTCATTATTTTCAAGATTTTTTCCAGCAACTAAGAAATCATTCCTAATAGACTTCACTTCCATAAAGTAATCAGTAAGTGAGCCTTTCATACAAATATTGTGCAATTTTTGTTTCAGATACAAAATGTTGTCTTGACTAGGCCTATCAAACAATATTATTAGAGCATCCCAAGCTTCTTTAGGTGTAGTTGCAGCCCTTACAGTTTCTCTACATTGAATTCTTGTGGCTAGCTTGATGAGACTTAAAGCTATATTGGAATTCTTTTCAAATAGTGCTTTTGTTGTAGGGTCTTCAGGTGCAGTGAGTGGGTCTTCATCTTGTTTCCTATCTCTTACAAAATCCCACATGTTATTCATCATTAAGATGGATTCCATTTCATATTTCCAATTTGCAAAAGAGTGAGCTCCTTCAAGCTTTTGTGTGAGACCACTTAGTAGATTTGTGGAAGCCATGATTAGAAAATGATTGAGAGAAGAGGGAGCTCAACAAAGGAGGTAATGAGAAACACAAATGCCAAGAAATATCCCTCAAAATAATCTAGGGTACACCACTTAAAATCCAAAGGAGGGTTCACCTAGTTCTTCCACTCTGAATCATCAAGTGGTTCCAACAGTGGGAGGGATAACTTGAACACAAGTGCCCTATTCCAACCTAAGAGAGTAAGAAGAGGAATTGCTTATTACAATGTTATGCTTGCTTGCTTGCTTGAGAATAGTGTTACAATAGATGTGCCAAAGAGTCAAGTGCTTTAGGTGTTGTGACAAGGGTGCTTGTGTGCTTGCTTGCTTGTAGATGTTGCACAATTTATGTGTCAAAATTCAAGTGTGTATATGCAAAGGGAACTACACTTGATTACAATAGACATGCAAGGGTTATAGCAAGCATAAAAATTAAGGACAATACCACAAAATTTCAAACACAATGAGGAGAGGCAAGCACCAAACACAATGTGGCCAAGACAATGCCACAAGATCTCCACAAGCAAGGGACAAGGGGCCCTAAATCACCCCTTTAATGATGATTGTATTAGAAAATATGGCTCAAGAATAGCCCCCAAATGTGCCTCAAAAAGTGATACAATGTCAATGCCTCCAATGACAATAATGCCTCCAAATTTACCAACTTCAATGAATAATTTGGCCTAATAGTCCCCCAATGGCATAAAAATGAGCTCCTCTCAAGTTTGCCAAATGTTTTGTCAAGGAGTGTCGGATACTACCGAAAATGCACTCCAATTTACAATGTCAACTTCAAACCACAATTCAGCCTAGCAAATGGTCTCAAAACTTGAAAATAACTATACCAATAAATCCAGCTTGAAAAATTCTTTCAAAAAATTATATATAAGGCTATATTTGGATACAAACTGAGCCTCGATTTGTAAAGAAAAAAAATAGGACTCTTGGAGGTAAAAAAACAGGGCAGATTGCCCTTTAAAATTTTTGAAATTTGAAATTTTAAAGTTTTCGACAGGAAAATTTGAATTGCTTGGGAGGGAAAATTTGACGGGAAAATTTTAGGTGGTAATTTTTGGAGGGATTTTTTTTTAACTTTTGGCAATAAGTGGTAATTTTGAAATTTTTGGAGGTAATCGATAATGACGGCGATAGCTGAAACAATCCCTGCTGCTGGTGGCTTCCAAGTGCGCTGCGAGTAGTGGCCCTCCTTGACCACCCACCGATGGTTATTGTAGTAGATGAGAATTCACAATTATGAAGGGCTAACAAAGCCCTCTAATATCTCAATGGAATAGAAATGAGATCCTCTCAAGTTTACCAAATATTTTATCAAGGAGTGTCAGATACTACCGAAAATGCACTCCAAATTACAATGTCAACTTCAAACCAAAATTCAACCTAGCAAATGGTATCAAAACTAGAAAATAATTGTACCAATGAATCCAGCTTGAAAACTTATTTCAAACAATTATATATAAGGCTATATTTGGATACAAACTGAGCCTCGATTTGTAAAGAAAACAATAGGACTCTTGGAGGTAAAAAAATAGGGCAGATTGCCCTTTACAATTTTTGAAATTTGAAATTTGAAATTTGAAAGTTTTCGACGAGAAAATTTGAATTGCTTGGGAGGGAAAATTTGACGAAAAAATTTTAGTTGGTAATTTTTGGAGGGAAATTTTTTTAACTTTTGGCAATAAGCGGTAATTTTGAAATTTTGGGAGGTAATCGATAATGACGATGATAGCTGTGACACGATCCCTACTGCTGGTGGCTTCCAAGTGTGCTGCGAGTAGTGGCCCTCCTTGACCACCCACTGGTGGTTATTCTAGTAGATGGGAATTCACAATTATGAAGGGCTAACAAAGCCCTCCCACAAAGGATGTGGGATAATAATAAAAAAAACCATGACCTCAAATCACAATACATGCCCGACCAAACCAGTTTTGAACTCGCTACCTTCATATGCAATTGAAAAATTATTGCGCATGCAAATTTTCAAGCTAGGAGAAGTACAATTTTTCATGTTGATGACCTCTGATTGATAAACGTCGATTTCTCTTATTCTTCAATCTAGGTTCGAATTCCTGGTAAAGCCAGGGGTTTTCTCTAGATGGTGCTTCTTGAGGGTGAAGAGACACTGTAGGAGTATGTGATGGTGGTGTATTTGAAGTAATTTAGCAACATCAAACAAATTAAGACATGCCACATCACATGTTGGTTGAGACGTGCAGACATAGGCTCCAACAGTAAACATATCACGACACTATCACAGATATTTCAGAGGAGTTTCAAAACAACACTAAAATGCTTATCTAAAAATGCACAAATAAGTCAGAAAAGAACATTAAAAAATTATTGCATATTCATCATACACCGAATGTAGTAGAGATCGATGGTCTTCAGGTAGCTACAAAGACGATGCGTAGAAGAAAATCGAACAACCCCAACTATGCACTAAAAAAATCTCTCCCCTTCAAACAAAAAATAGATCTGGCTCATTTGTATTAGAAATTTTTTTGGTCATTTACGTCAGAAGAAACGACCAATACCCCTAAAAAAATATTTTGATTTAAGATACACAATTTTTGCTTCTCTCCTCAGGGACGAAGAGAGCCACGAGGGCCTTGGTGTCACACTTTAAGGGGGCGTAATACTTTGATACAAATTCAAAAAATTTGAATTTTTGTTAGAAGGGGGTGCACGAAAATTTGTTCAACTCTCTATGCTAGGGAGAACCAAGAAAGGGCCAAAATATGTTGCAGTATTTTTTTGGCTGATTTCCCCTCACACAACATCAACTAAAATAAACTATGCTTTTGAAATGCCTCCCGAGATTTGTAGGGGGTTCTCAACCGTGGGGTGCAAAAATAAAGTACCCCAATCGCCAAAAAAATACAATGATTTCAATGCGTTGAATCTGCACTAGAAAAGACTTATTCAGCTCTGGAAAAAAAATGAAAATGTCCTCACTATGCGATAAGGGGAAGGTCTAAAATGGTTGTTCACTGCAACATAAATACCAACGTTTATCTTGGAAAACTAAGAAATCGTTTGAGTTCTTCATGGTAAAACATATCTAGTTGAGACAGTGAACACGATGAACCAGTAAAAACAGTCGTAAGACTGCACTTCCCATCTACAAATGTGGCCTAAAATCCACGAGTTCCAACAACAGTCGTTTGTTTTAGAAAAAATCATAAAATCCACCACTCGTTGAACTGGACTTCAGAGGGCCTCAAAATTTTTGAAATAATGGCCATAGAGATTCTTGGAGGGGACCTCTGAGGGTATGCTTTGCAATGTTGCCAATAGTGTAGGAAAAAAATTGAGTATTGATCTCAATGCCTCTTAATAATGAGGGAATGAGTTTCGAGACTACGTTGTGAAGTACTTGGGATGATGCCGCACATAGGCTGCAGATATGGTGGCAATGATCACGTCTAGGTGGTAGTGGGACTTTGAATAGAAGCTAAAATAGAAAAAAATAGCAACATTGGACTACGTAATAGGATGAACAGTCTATTCTTCCACTCACTACACCCTCTCCAATGCTCGCATCCACTACAAAAAATATAGCCTACGTACTAAGATGCATAAATTTTTAGCAACATCCCAAACCCTTAAAAATGCTCACAATGGAGTTTTTGGTTTCTGATCCATCATATAATGGAGAGAATACTTCCTGACTCCACATAATTCTCAACCTAAGGATCTCCCAAGATTGCAGGGTAGGAAAAGAGCTGGGTAGGAAAAGAGCTTACTCTAATACTAAATGTTGGGACCAACTTAAGTCATAATGTATTGATGAAATAAGTTACAATATATAGGCATCAAGTCTATGTGAGATTTGACAAGTGTCATAACCTTCACTCCAAGTATCATGCATAAGACAAGTGTTATGCATAAAATAAAAGAAGGTATAGTGCACATTATAATATTCTAACATTATTACATCCAATTAAATAATTTTTTGAACTTGGTGTGTAACACCCAATATACATAGACATCCTACATAATAATAACAAGGCTTTTCTATATTTGATTCCCCTATTATTTTATTACTATTATCTCCCTTCTCTATTTGCAAAACTAATATATTTTTTCAATTTCTTCTCTTTCTTCCTTGTTTATATTACTATCTATAAACAATGTTTCTTCTCTTTTAGGAAAAACACTATTTTTAACATGTTTTTTCTATACAAATTTAAGCAATTGGCTGACATCAAAGATGAATAAGATATTATCAATAATCCAAATCTCATGGATATTGTACATCTTCTGATTATTTTTTTGTAATGTCTTTTCCCTACCTTGACAACTAGAAATTAAGTGTTTATTGTGCTCAATTAACTTGTTGATCTTTTCCAATAAAAAAAGCTTAAATTGTGATTGCCCATATTAACCTCTTTTAAAATGAACATTATTTTTTTCTTCTCATTTTCTTCGGTTTGTTGTCTTTATGTGACAATTTCCACTTGTTCTTTTCTTAACTCTTTGTTATCTACCTAGACATTTTTTTCATCCTTGTGAGAATGGAATTTGTAATATATATTATTCTCCACTAGCAAATAAATATATAAAATTAAAATTATTTTTAATGTTTACAAATTTTTATATTATATGGGTCAATCTTCCGTAAGGATGTTATTTATTTAATATATTTTTATCTAACCAGATAGATTATAAGAGTATGGTCTATAACCCTACTATGTTGGATTTGAATTTTTAATTTTTTAGAGTTCTAATATCTTATGATTAGGTAATTCAAGTTGTGTTGTAAAAGTTTGTAAGAAGAAAAAAGATGAAGTATACAAGATAAAATATCTGTATTAGTAAAGAAGTTAAGTTCTTGAGGTATTTTGTGTAATAACTTGAGACTATTGAGTAGAATAATGAGTTATATAATGTGTATTAAAAAATTATATAATTGGTAAGATCACTTATGGATGTGGATCTAAGTTTAGAAGCAAGAAAGAAGCAATAAGTGTGAGCACAAAGCAAAGTATGCAACCATGGTGACAACTAAAGATCCATCTATAATTTTTCTTGTGCATGTGAACAATAGTTTGAAGAAGTTTGTTTGGCTAGAATTGTGGAGTGCACGCAAAAAAGCTAGAGTTTGCAAAGTGAAGCACAAAAAAAACACACAAGTGACAATAATTTATTTTTTTGGAGAAATATTTTATTTCTTGGAGGAGGAACGAATTTGGGAGAAGATGAAAAACCCTAGCATCGATTAATTTTTCTAGGAGAGATCATGAGTATTAGTTCAGGTATGGTACTTCTTTGGCTTTAGCTTTGAAAATATTTCATTGGCTAGGGCTTTAAAAATAGGGACCTCTTCTTTGGGAAGTGATTTATGGAAATTTTTTGGCTGCAATGATGACTATAGCCTCACTTTTCAAACAAGTAGGCAATGAGATCTTCTCCATATTTTCTTAATAGTTTCCCTTTGATGAGGAGAATCTGGATCATATGCATCAAGTGCTTAAAGTGAGAAAAGCACCCCATCCAAAACCACTTGCTCACTCTAAAAATGGTACCTTTGTACCCAAGTTAGATGAGTCTCCTGTGATTGAGGTACCTCTAGCTTACATCCAATAGCCTTTGCTCATGCTTTCCACCCAAGCCCTTGCATGTAAATTTGTGGGAATATGACCTAGTCCAATCACAATCCAAAAATGGATTAACACACATTGGGGAGGTAAAGTCTCCTCTTATGAATTCATGATGACAGGTAGGGGATACTTTGTTGTTACATTTGCCTTTGTGGAGGACAAGAGCACTATATTTCATGGAGGTCCTTGGTTTCTGGGATCCAACCCACTCTACATGAACCCGTGGAGCATGGTATTTGATCCTCAAGAGGAGGAGCCTGAAGAAGTTTCTGTTTGGGTGAGGTTGCCATTTTTTACACTACACCTATGATACACTACACCTATGATACAAACCTTCGATGGAATTAATAGAAAATACTATTGGAAAATTCATTGACTGGGATCCTCCAAAGTCCAATAATGCCATATGCACACACATCTATGTGCAAGTCAATCTAAAAAAGGGTTTGTCTAAGCATATTGGAATAAATGTGTTTGATTGGATACATAACCAATCCTTGGACTATGAGCATATACCATTCAAGTGTATAACATGCCATGAGCATGGGCATTTCTCTTGAAACTACCCAATTAAACAAGACATGAAACAAAAAGGAAGAACTAGGATTCCAAGAAGTCAAAAGGAGATTGTGCAGGTCAAGAAGCAAGAATCGACAACCTCAACCACAGGATAAAAAATTCTTCCAACACAAAAATAAATTTGTAAGTCTTAATGAAGGAGAAAAGGAAATCACCTCTCTAGATGTGATGGCTCCTAAATATAAAGAGAATATACCTACAACTGAAGCTGACAATTCACCAGATATCTTAGGAGATACACCAGAGAATACAACAATTGGAGAAGAAACTGATGGAAACTCAGAGGAAGAGGTAGAAGAAACACAAGTGCAGGAAATAGTGATTCTCAAGGGCTTTCCAACCACACATTGCAACTGTCTCTCCAAATATGATGCGGATTGAGACTCTCCCTTTGAGGCTTCTTGATTTTTTCAACTACTTTTAAATTTTTGACACCTTGCTTTTGACACAACTTTGAATTTTAACACTTGATTTGACACTAGAATCGAAATACGATAGAGATGTGATATGGGAGATGATACTAAGGAATACACAAAGATGATATGTTGACCACGATGGTAGGCTAGGACCCATGAAATGAAGCACTAAACAACTGGACTACATAGCCCAACGTAAAATTGAAAACACGACTCTATGCTGGATAAGAAGATGCAAAACAAACTTGAGGCTAGACCTCGGGACCACGATACGCTCAAGAGGGCAGACTAGATGACATGTGAGTGCACAAGAGGACATACTAGCTGACACAAAGACACGAAGGCAACTAGGAAGACTAACACGTAAGGTACATGGACAACTGGCTATGACACATGCAAGGCACTATCACGGGTATGCGTGAAGGAGGGAGGAACGAAACGTGTGACCTAAGTCACACTTCCCTTATGGTTTTGATTTGCTTATAAACTCCCTTAAGACTTCCCACACCACAAATATGGGATAAAAATTTTGATGAATTTTTTTAAAATTAATTTATGCCTTGTACCTTAGTTTTTGAATTTTAATTCTTTGTTCAGATTGGGTGATGGCTGTTGGCTTCTACACATGATTTCCAGTAATTTTTCATCTGTGAACGAGGTGGAATGTGAACTGTTTCAAATAATCACAACTTACTTTCATCCTTGGTTGTCCCAACCATGAACTATGATGACAGGCTCCTTGTTGTAGGTTGTTTATTCACTGGACCCCGAGCGTTTGATATGATGGAAGGAAGTATGTTGTTTAACTTAGTCTTCACACAAGTGCGAATCGTCAGATTGTATTACATCGGTGGCTTGTATAACTACTATTTTGACTCCTTTAAATATATATTCATACTGTATGAAGTGATAAGTGCCAACATTGAACTATCTCCTTGCTGACAATTTAACCCTAATATTTGGCACCCGTGCTTCTGTGAATTTTGGAAGCTTTTTGGTTTGTTTTTATTCTGCCAGCATCAGATTAATTCATGCCTGAATGTGAACGATGGCTTCTAATTTAACCCTTAGATGCCCTGGATCCTGATTGCGATCGATGTGTTATGGCTATTTCCCAATGACACTATTTTGAGATCTGTGCTACTGCGGTTGGATGGGCAGAGAAGGTTTCACATACCAAGATCGATGTCTCTTGATACCACATGCAAGGGTCCGAGTTACCCTTGGCTTGTTGCTAATAGGATGTTATAGTCATTCATCGATGTATTATACTCACAATAACCAGCAGAACGAATATAATCAACTCAACATGAAATAGAGAATGCAATAATAAATCTGTAATAACCAGTGCCTCTTAAGAAGGGCAAATCATCGCCACAATTGGGTAAATACTAATGTGAATATGTAAATGAGTTAATTGATGAAAAATAATAAAAAATACACACTTGGATAGCTAAATAATAAAAAATACACACTTGGATAATATTGTGGAACATAGTCGATGACTATGTTATTTGGTATGTAACACACGATCTGCAACTAAGAGAAGAAAATCAAACCAACAAGTCAAAAATGAGCAAGCACAGAAATGCTTGCAATCCAAAACATAGGTCAAAATTGAGGAGAGCTTCATAAAAATAAGAAGAAATCCAAAAAATGAAGATTATGTCATGGAACTGTAGGGGACTAGGAAGTCCTCTAAAAAAAACTATCTCAAAGTTCTAATACAGGAGCAAAAGTCAATAATAGTTTATATTCAGGAAACACAAATAATAGAGGCATCATTGAGTACAGAATGGAAGAAGATATGGGTACAATCAGAACTAATAACTTTTGATTCTGTGGGAGCTTTATGGGGACTAGTTTTAGCTTGGGATCCACAATAATTAGTTTGTAGCTTACAATATAAGCATAATAATCGGATAGAGATAAAATTTGTCTTACCTGATGGAACTAGTGTAGCAGTAATAATTTTTTTTGGTCCAAATCGTCTTATCCAGAAAAGATAAGCATGGCAAAACTTAGCATAATGGCTAGACAATGAGAAATCTGACAACATAATACTAGGAGGAGATCTCAACATGATTCTCTACCACTGGGAAAAGGTTAGGGGAAGTTTAGCAAGTGATCCAAATAGAGATATACTCAATCAAATTATGGGAGATGAAAGCTTACAAGACATTCGAACGACCAAAGGAAAGTACACTTGGATAAATAGAAGAGCAGGGGTAAACTATATTGCAAAAATATTGGATAGATTTTTGATCAGTGAAAATATCCTAACACATTTTCCCCTCACTTCCAATCACATCATTTAGAACTCTATCTTAGATCATAAGCCAATTCTCTTGGATAGCGGCCAAAGCCTACAACCCCAAAAAATTCCTTTTAAATACAACTCTAAATGGGCGATAGAAGAAGATTTCAATGAACTTGTGGAAAGCACTTGGAACCAACAGGTCCAATCCACCAACCCCCAAGAAAATTGGAAAATCAAAATTCAAAAATTGAAGCACGTGATAAAAAATGGTTGGTAGAAAAAGTGAGAGTCAAACTAGATAAGAAGTAGTTGATGTAACAACTAGAGTAGCTAGAAATAAAAATTGAGGATCATCCTCCTCAACCATGGCAAGAATATGAAAGAAATGATATGAATTAGAAGCTCAATAAATTAAGCACTGAAGAAGAAACACATTGGAGGCTTAGATCTTGAATGGTTTGGCTAAGCAAGGGGGATAGAAACACCAAATATTTTCATTTGAAAACCATGCAATGCTACAAAAGGAATAAAATCAAGGAGATAGAGAATGAAGGAACCACTTATATAAACGTGGAGAAAATTAAGAAACTTGCAAATCAACATTACTCAACTCTGCTCTCCAGAGAAAATGGTAACCCTCATTCCGAGGGAATATTGTTGCAGCATATACCAATAGTATTAATTTTGGAAGATAAATAGGATCTCAGTCAGCCAATCACTATGGAGTAACTTAAGGAGATTATAACAACTCTACCAAAGGATAAAGCTTCTTGACCTGATAATTTCACATACAACTTTTACCAACAATAATTACATATAATCGAAGAATATTTACTACGCATGATTGAGGATGTTAGGATGAAAGGTAAGCTTATTGGAACCATCAACTCCACATTTCTAGCATTTATTCCTAAAGAAAATACCACTACTTTCTCTAGATTCAAATCAATCTTTCTATGTAACTCTTCCTATAAAATTATTACCAAGATATTGGCCAATAGAATAAAGAAGAAACTTGAAAAACTAATATCAGAAGAGCAAGGAGGGTTCATGCTTAGAAAAAAAAAATATGATAATATCATAGTAGTGCGTGAAGCCCTCCACAGTATTATAAAATAAAAAAGATTTTTTTTTTTATAAAACTTGATATGGCAAATGCCTTTGATCGAGTTAATATACAATTTGTAAAACATGTCCTACAAAATTTTGGATTCCCACATTAGGTCATCAAGTGGATCAGAGCATGCATAAAAAACCCATGGATAACCCCCTTAATAAATGGAGAACCATTTTTTTTCAAACTACAAGGAGAATTAGACAAGGGTGTCCACTATCACCATACCTTTCTATCATTTTGGCTGAGACTCTTGGAAGATTAATTAACCATCTTCGAAGAGAAATAAAAATAACAAGGATAGAGGCTACAATAGGATGCAAAGATGTAACACATGCCCAATTTACAAATGATATCATTCTTCTAGGTGAATCCACCAAGAAAAATTTTAGACAATTCAAGAAATGTTTGGATTGGTTCACACAAGCTATAGGGGCTCATATAAACACTCAAAAGATTCAGTTCTATACACAAAACGTTGCATCAATAAGAGTCAAACTCTTTTGCACTATCCTAGGATTTTTTTCTGGCACAAAAAAATACTTCAGATATTTAGGAGTGCCCATGAGCTTCCACCACAAAGCCTCATACTACTGGACCTCAATATTGGACAAGATAGTTATGAGGATACAAAGTTACAGTAATAGTTGGCTCAGTATTGTAGGAAGGATAGTATTGATAAAATCAATGTTAGATTATCTTCCAGTCTATCAACTATTAGTATATTATGTTCTCAAGTTTATTTTGCAAAATGCAGATGGAACCATACACAACTTCCTATGGTAAGGAGGTAGGCAATCATAAAGAAAAAAGTTCTACTTGGTCAATTGAGAGATGGTCACCAAAAGTAAAATATGAGGAATGGGAATAAAAAATGTAGATAGTTTCGAAAGCACTAGGAGCAAAACTTCTTTGGAATATGCTTGAACATAATCGAACATGGAAGAGTATACATTTCATCAAGTACGTAAATAATCAAACAGGTATTCAAATTATCAAACATATAGACAAACTTCCTAAAGATTCATTGGTTTAGAAACATATAGTGGTTGCAAAGAGCATAATAGAGGATAAAATTTCTTGGCTACTGAGATATGGTAAGTCAATTAATAAATGGGAGGACTCGATCCTAGGAAATCCACCATTAAGATAGAGAACTCTAATCAAATTGCAAAATCACTTGGAAATTCAAAGAATACTCAAATTAGGTGACTTGTTTTATTGGACCTCAGAAACTTTGAACTGGTTTTTGAAGAACACAGGCTTATATAGAGAGGGGGGGGGTAAAAAATATAAGATCAAATTTTAATTTTCTTTCCCAAATAATATTATCCAATATTATCAATGGAAATATCAATAACAGTAATCAAAGCAATGCACAAATATTAACACACAAGAGAGACACAAATTTAACATGGTTCACCCAATGTAGGCTACTCCACGGAGAAAATTTTTCTTCTAAATTTTCTCAACAAATCTCTTAGGAATCAATTCCCTATTACAATGTTTATGAACCTTTGTCTAAAGGAGACACCAGTCCCCTATGCTCTAATTTATGGATATCTCTCCATAGGACAACTCTTTCCCCTTTTATCTGGTTTGTAGAACTTGATCCAGGATAACTCTATCTCATCAACTGGTTCGTGGATATCTCTCCATAAAAGAAATCTATCTCCCTAGATGGTTCACAGATCTCACTCCACAAGAGAACTCTTTCCTCTTGCTCTGATTCATGGATCTCTCTCCATAAGATAACTATTTCTCCTTACTCTAGTTTGTGGATCTTTCTCCATAGGAGAACTCTTTCCCCTAGCTCTGGTTTGTGGATCTCTCTCCACAAGATCTCCATCCCCTCTACTCTGGTTGGTGATCTTCTAGAAGACTTCTACTCCCACTACTCTAGCTTGTGGATCTCTCTCCACAAGATACCTCTGTCCCTACTACACTGGTTTATGGTTCTCTATCCAATGGAGATTTATGTACTCTTTGTTATGTCACCTCCAAAGCCTACTCAACTCTATCTCAAATCTACACCAAACTCTATCCCAAGTCTAGCATAAATCTGCCCTAACTCTGTATACAAATCTGCACCAAAATATATCCCAAGTCTAGCATAAATCTGCTACAAATCTGCTCTAACTCTGCTCACAAATCTGCTCTTAAGTCTATCTCAAATTTAACCCAAGCTTTAACACAAAGTTTGATCAAATCAGCAACCAAACCTGCTATCAAATCTACTCAAATATACCTTCAAGTCTTCTCAAAGACTTTCTCAAATCTGCCCTCAAGCCTTCTCAAAGACTTGCTTAAATCTGCCTTCAAGCCTTCTCAAAGACTTGTTCAAATCTATCCTCAAGCCTTCTCAAAAGACTTGTTCAAATCTACCTTAATGTTGCTCACTTAACCTGCTCAAATATTTCCAAACCTTGCACACAAACCAAGCTTATATATTTTTTAGAAATGCTTTCTTCAAACAAATATATTCTAATTAGAATTATTTTAACCTCTGGAACATATAGATAATGATATACTCTATCAAAAACTCAATATGTTTCACACTCACAAATCTTGTTCTCAATTAACCACTCTCTATCTCTTGCAAAATCCTTTTCAAATCAAATCAAAACAATGTATAACAAAATTGGTTTATTCTTGCAAATTTTCTCTCAAATATCAATCATACCAATGCACAATTTCCCTCATAAAATTGATCTCAAACACCTTCACAATTGCTATCAATATCTCTCAAATCAATGTTCAAAATATTTCACAAAGATGCACTAACTTGTCTTCAACCCTAGCACAAGTAGTTCACAATCTCTAGCTCAAATGTCTCAAACCCTTTCAACAATAGAAGCATATATTATTCTCAAATTATATCCCAAATGTTTCTAAAATATTCAACAATGAAGCACAAGATCCTCACTCAAATATTTCCAACAATGCTTATCAAACAATCCTTTTCACTCCACCTTATGCTCCAGAAAACCTTGCTTAATAATACACCTCAAGAAATAAAAACATTCCCATACATCTTATTTGTTTTTATGAAGATATGTCATTAAAACTTGTCTCACAAACAACCAATCCTTCTTGTACCACTTCAAGGGTTAGATAGCAAGAGTCTATTTCAAAATATCCACATAAAAATTCCCTCCAAAATGTGCTCAATGAAATCTGAAAATGATGTTCTAGGACCCTTCTTTTGATCTCAAGGAAGATGCATTAAAACTCAACAAAACCTCACAAAATTCTTTTCACGATGCAAGAAGTACAATAAAATTTTCAAACCACTTTTACACCTTATTACTCCTAATATTGCAAATTAATTTTCAACCCAACAAAGATCACAAATTACACAAGCAAATTTTCATTTACACCTTATACCTCCTACTTGACATTAATGCACTTCCAAAGAGATAATTAAATCATCACTTTATTTTATACCCCAAGGCACTAGCAAAAACACCACTTAATATTTTATCCAAAAGTCAAACCACATTCATAACCCTTTTATTTAAAAAATAAAAGCAAAAATAATACCCCTTATATCTCCCTAGACAAATGCGCATACCTTAGAACCTTAGACTTTACATAAAAGATTAATCCTTTTGTTGCCACTTGCCGCCACAATTCAAACCCATGTTGCCTGATGGCCTGTACCCTAGCTACAACTAGACCACTGTGTGGGCTAGCCATCCACACAAATACTAAAGGCATACATTTCGCTTTAACCTGATCTCTGCCACGTGAAACAAAAAGAACTTCAAACAAAACGTTATCGCCTGCCTCCACCACGTCTCGAATACGAGACCTCTATAATACCATGCCCTAGCACTTCAGATACTACCGTCTGGGATAAATTCCTGGATGAAATCAAATTTTGGAGCCCCTGCTCCTTATACCTTGCTCTTCCTCAATTTTGAAAAAGACCTGTCATCTTCTCCCTCTCCGTCGTGAATCGAACGAAGACTTTGGTGCACAAATTTCTCAATGTTTGAATATCAATTAACCACCTTGGCATTGCAATATTTATATGACATATTTGGCATAGACCTTGACATTGGCGAATACGAATTTCAAACCCTTGGCGCTCAAATTGATTTTTAAATATTATAATAATTTAAATCTTTAGATTTAAATATTATAATTATTTTCTTTGGGCCTTTTCTTAGGATAAAAACTTTGCCACCATAGTAAATTAATTTATCCTTTTCTTTTGCAAATATCACCATGGTAAATCAATTTGACCCTTTTATTTTTTCTTTTTCAATGCCACCATGGAGAAAAAATTTCCTTCTTCTTGCTGCCTCATGCCTCATGTGTGTTGGACATTTTGAGTCAAAGTTGTCATTGATGTCAAGGAATAAAGTCATCATTGATGTCAAGGAATATGTCAAGGAACAATGCAAAGGTTAATGGCAAAAGAGCTTCATAATATTTTTAATATTATGTGGAAGCATATGAAGGCGGGTTTTTATTAAAACCATGGATGAGCAAAATAAAAGGTTTTTCATAAAAACCCAAGGAAGCATTTTGAAAAGCTAAAGGAGGTTTTAATATTTATTTTATAAAATATTTAAATTCAATTTGAATTTAAATTTTATAAATAAATATTATTTATGCAAAGAGGTAAAATCAAAGAGGGCTTTAATAAAGCCAAAAAGGGGTTTAAGAATTAATTTATAAAATTTAAATTCTAAAGAATTTAAATAATTTATAAATTAATTATTCAAATTTTGAAGGCGCCGACGTTCAAAATTATTGGAGGTAATATGTATAAAAACTATATGCCTAAATGGCATAGAACTTACCCTTCGTTCGAAAGAAATAATAGTGGCATGTGTTGTGGTGAATACTCATGCGGAGAAGAAGACAAATCTTTGTCTTAAGGCACCAACAAAAGTGTTAAAGACCATTGAGGGCAAAACCCTCATATCCACCAAGGCACGTGGCCTAGTGGCAAGCGATCATGAGTTAAGTCATGAGGGTGCAGAGTGGTTCGCGTTCGATTCTCGATGAGAGCATTTTGGCGTGTTGTGCTTTGGCGTCGAAGGAAGAGACGCGTTGACCTTTTTGGTTTCGGTGCATTGGGGAAGAACATAGAGCACGTTGTGCTCTTTGTTCCCCAAATGAGCGCCTAGCTCGTGTGGCGGTTGGAGCCACGGCTAGGGCGTTGGGAGAAGCTACGTCGAGGGTTCGATTCTCACCTAGGCGGAGGTAATAAATTTTGCATTATTTTTAATTGCCTAAGGTGTAAACATAAGGTTTAGGGAGTTATAAGGGGTTTTTGAAAGGTGCTTATTTTAATTGTTAGTTTTTGATTAAATGAAGGAATAAGGTGTTGAACTTTATTTTTAAATAAAGTTATTGTGATGTTTTTGATTTATCAAAAAGTGAATTGAAGAGTGATTAAATTTAAGAGGACTTCTTGCCATTGAGTTAGTTTGAAAAGGAGATTGTATTGACAATATTTTTGATATTGAATATTGTTTTAATTGGGAGATCATAAGGTGTATTTGGTCAATCATTTTTGTATATGTTGATGGATGCTTTCTTTAATATGGAGTGATAAGGTGTATGTGTGTTTTGATATTTTGCATTGTATCTTTGAGAGAGTTTAGTATCTTCTAACTCCTTTGAGCTTGGCAAAGAAGTGTTTGTGGTTGTGGCAGATATTTGAGGTTCCTTCATCATCAAGAAAAAGGTATGAGCACATTCTTCCATAGTTGAGTTGATTGGTTGGTTTTCTGGAAAATAAGTTTGGAGTGAAAAGGAATTGATTAGGGTTTCCTTATTGAGTGTGTTGAGTTAATGCTTCAAGGTTTTCTGGAATAAAGAGTTGTTGTTAAAACCTTGTCTTATAAGCATTGTTGTTGAAGCCATTGATTGTGTGAAGAACTTGAACTAGGGTTTGAAAAGAACATGAGTATCATTGTTATGTGAGAGTTGTTTTATAAGCATTGTTGTTGAAGTGAGTTGTTGAGTGAAGAACTTGAACTAGGGTTTGAAAAGAACATGAGTATCATTGTTATGTGAGATTTGTTGATAAGCATTGTTGGAAATATTTTGAGTGAGTGTTCATATGCTTGGACTAGGGTTTGTAAGCAAGGATTGTTTCATTGAGTGATTGGTTGAGTAGAGTTGGTTGAGCCTAGTCAAGTGGATGTGTGAAGTGATTGTTCAAGTTCCATAAAATAAACTATTCTATATTCTGAATTGAATTGAGAAAGTAATTGAGGTGAATGTGAAGCATATTGAGTCTCTAACAATTCTCTGTATGTTTCTAAAAGAGTGATTGAAAGTGATTGAGCATTGTGATGAGTATAGAGCATATTGAGTCTCTAACAATTCTCTTTATGTTTCTATGAGATTGGACAAGTTCTAGTGTGGACTTGTTGAGCATATTTGAGGTAAGTCTTTGAGAAGACTTGTGGATAGATTTGGGTAAGCTTTTGTGGAAGCTTACAATATATATTGAGAGTATATTTGGATAAGTTCTTGTGAGGACTTATTGAGTAGATTGGACAAGTTCTAGAGAGGACTTGTGGATAGATTAGTGTGAGATTTTGTGGAAGCTTACAAGGTATATTTGAGATAAGTCTTTGAGAAGACTTGAGAGCAGAGTTGATTGATTGATTTGTTCAAACCTTGAGTTAAGGTTTGGGGCAGATCCAACTGAGTTGATTTGAGATTGAGTCAAGCTTTGAGTTAAGGCTTGAGGACAGATATTGAGGATAGATTTGTGCTAGACCGAAGGACTATGTTTAGTACATATTCGAGGATAGATTTTGGTGCATATTTGAGGATAGGTTTGTGCTAGATCAGAGATAGATATTGAGGATAGATTTGTGCTAGACCGATGGACTATGTTTAGTATAAATTTTAGATAGATCTTTGGAGGTGATAGAGTTGAGGATAGAGTTCAGGATAGAGATCATAGCAAGGTAGGGAAGATAGGTGTCTTCTATGGATAGAGTTCCATTTTCTAAGGGTAGTGGAGGTAGAGGTCTTCTAGAGGATCACCAACTAGAGCAGAGATTAGGAGATTGGTGTCTCCTGTGGATAGAGATCCATGAACTTGATTTAGGGGATTGGTGTCTCCTTTGGATAGAGGTCCATAAATATTGTAATAGGGAAAGGATTCCCAAGATATTGATTGAGAAAATTTTAGTGAAATATTTTCTTCGTGGAGTAGCCCACATTGGGTGAACCACGTAAATTGTGGTGTCTCTATTGTGTGTGGTGATTTGTGCATTGCTTTGATTACTGCTATTGATATTGCTATCTTTACATTGCATAATATTGATTGGGAAAGAAAAGTAAAAAGTGGTCTTATATTGTTCACCCCCTCTCGAGTATAAGCTTGTGTTCTTCAATTGGTATCGGAGCGGGTTCCTTCGAAAGAGTTTAACAACTTGAAGGAAAAGCTAACAAGAACACAATGGATTCTAAGAATGGACCTTCAGATAATACAACACCAATATTTTATGGAAGTGATTATGTATATTGGAGTTTGAGAATGAAGATCTACCTGAAGGCACTTGGCAATGAAATTTGGGAAGCAGTTGAAAATGGATACGACCCCTCAGTTGATCCACCTATAGATAAGGAAGGTAAGCTTCTACAACATTACAATTCAAAAGCAATGAATGCACTTTTGAGAGGTTTGCATAGAACAGAGTCCATAAAAGTTATGCATTGTCAAGATGCAAAAGAAATGTGGGATAAGTTGCAAAATATATATGAAGGAGATAAAGGTGTCAAGAAAGCAAAGATATGAAATCTCAAAGGACAATTTGAAGAGTTAAGAATGAAGGATGAGGAAAATATTAGTACTTATCTACTTCGAATTGATGAGGTTGTTAATGCTATGCAAGGACTTGGAATGAAGGTTGATGAATCGGATGTCTGTGATAAGGTCTTAAGATCTCTTCCCAAAAGATTCAGTGAAAATATTTCTGCTATAGAAGAGTCAAAGGATGGTGATTCTTTGACAAGAGATATGTTGCTTGGTATTCTTACAACTTTTGAGTTGAGAACAAAAGAACCTATTCCCCAGAAGGAAGCAACCTTCAAAGCAATCAAGAAGACAAAGGGTAAGAAGTCAGAATCAAGCAATGAGTCATCCAATGATGAAGAAGCTAATTATGGTAGAAGGAATAAGGATTCAAGAAGATCTAGAGATACAAAATCTATTAAATGTTTCAATTGTGGAAAGTATGGTCATTATGCAACTGATTGTCAAGAAGCAAAGAATAACAATGATGAAGAAAAATAGGATCACAGAAACAAGGAATCAAAAAGATACAGGCATCAAAAGAAAAGCAAGGATGGACAAAGCAGACAAGGAAAGAAGTTCTTTCAAAGGCAAAAGAGGAGCTACTATGCAGATAAGGCAAGTAAGTACTCAAGTGATAGTGATGCTAGTTTTTCAGATAATGATAGAGATGAAGTCCTATTTATGATTGAAGAAAAAGAAGTCAAGAAAAGGGCACCAATAATTCTCAAGTGTTTTAGATGTGGTAACTTTGGACATCTTGAAGATAGTTGTACAAGGAATGGTTATAGTTTTAGTGATGATGATGAATATGAGGATACACTTGAAGGACTAGATGAAAATATTCTAATGGCTCTAGAGGAAGAAGAAAGTGATCCTATAGAAGACAAGTCAAAAGAAAATAAATATGTGGACAAAGGTAAACAAATAGAGGAAGAATCAGATAAATAAGGATATGATCTTAAGGGAGAACTTATCTATGCTCTTGAAATAGTAAAGAAGGTAAGAAAGCAAAACTCTAAATTAGAATCTCAGTTTCAAGAATGTGATGAAGAGAGAAGAATGCTTATAGAGGATCTAGACAAATCAAAGGCTAAGACAAAGAAATTCAAGGATAAGCTAGAAGCAAAGGTCTTAGAATGTGAAAGGTTAGTACAAGAAGTAGCCCTACTAAGGGAAGATTTAGAAGACTCCAAATTCAAGCTAAAAGGATTCAAAAATAGCTCAAAGAATTTAGATAAGTTCATCAAGATACAAAAGCCTACATCAAGCAAAATAGGTCTTGGATTTGAACAGGAACAAAAGAAATGGGAAGGAAAGTCAACCTCAAGTTCTGGAGGAGAAGAAACTTCAGATGAAGACACTTTAGAAGAAGGTAGTGTAAGAGAAAGTGAGACATCTGAGGATGAGTTGGACAATAGAAAGTTCAACAAGGATAGGAATAATGCACAAAGAAGAGATAGATGGAACAACAATCAGAATAGGTCAAGAGAGACTAAGAGACCAATGAGGTCAAGACAAGGAAGTTTCAATGGAAGATGTTTTTCATGTCACAGGTTTGGGCACATGGCTTCACAGTGCAGGACACATGAAAGATAAGAATATGGGAACATATAACTTTTCAATGGGTATTGCTACTCATGTAATCAGTTTGGTCACAAGGCAATGAATTGCAGGGTTCATGATAGAAGAGGATATGGCTTCACTAGGAGAAATCCTAAGATATTTGCACCTCCAAGGAATAATAACATTAAGTGTTATAAGTGCAATAATGATGGTCACACAACAAAGTGGTGTAGAGCAGACATTCCAGAATCAAGTATGAATAGGAATATGAATAGGAATAGGAAAATAGAGAAGAAATGGATATGAAGAAGAACAAGAACATGGACAGGAACATGGAAATGGAAAGGAATAATCAAAGGAATCAAAAGGATCAGATAAGAAGAAAAGAGGATAAAGGTAAAGAACAGTGCTTGATGGGAGTAGAAATACTCCCACCCCAGAATTAACCACCTCAAGAGGAGGTGGGGGAGGGGCTAAGCTAAGAGACTCATTCTTAGCCCCGAGCCCCAAAGGTGACCCTTTGCCATTGATGTCAAAGGGGGAGAGATTTGAGTAAGGGGGAGAGATTTGGTATTTGAGTAAAGAGGAGAATTTGAAAAGAGCATTGAGCCATGGGGAGCAATGTCCTAGGGGAGCAGAATAAAGAAAAGGTTAAGTTTCTAGTAAAAAGAATTTGGGTTGCCATCAATGACAAAGGGGGAGATTGTTGGACATTTTGAGTCAAAGTTGTCATTGATGTCAAGGAATGAAGTTATCATTGATGTCAAGGAATATGTCAAGGAACAATGCAAAGGTTAATGGCAAAAGAGCTTCATAATATTTTTAATATTATGTGGAAGCATATGAAGGTGGGTTTTTATTAAAACCATGGATGAGAAAAATAAAAGGTTTTTCATAAAAACCCAAGGAAGCATTTTGAAAAGCTAAAGGAGGTTTTAATATTTATTTTATAAAATATTTAAATTCAATTTGAATTTAAATTTTATAAATAAATATTATTTATGCAAAGGGGTAAAATCAAAGAGGGCTTTAATAAAGCCAAAAAGGATTTAAGAATTAATTTATAAAATTTAAATTCTAAAGAATTTAAATAATTTATAAATTAATTATTCAAATTTTGAAGGCATCGACGTTCAAAATTATTGGAGATAATATGTATAAAAACTATATGCCTAAATGGCATAGAACTTACCCTTCGTTCGAAAGAAATAATAGTGGCATGTGTTGTGGTGAATACTCATGCGGAGAAGAAGACAAATCTTTGTCTTAAGGTACCAACGAAAGTGTTAAAAGACCATTGAGGGCAAAACCCTCATATCCACCAAGGCACGTGGCCTAGTGGCAAGCGATCACGAGTTAAGTCATGAGGGTGCATAGTGGTTCATGTTCGATTCTTGATAAGGATGTTTTGGCATTGGAGGAAGAGACGCATTGACCTTTTTGGTTTTGGTGCATTGGGGAAGAACATAGAGCACGTTGTGCTCTTTGTTCCCCAAATGAGCGCCTAGCTCGTGCGGCGGTTGGAGCCGTGGCTAGGGCATTGGGAGAAGCTGCGTCGAGGGTTCGATTCTCACCTAGGCGGAGGTAATAAATTTTGCATTATTTTTAATTGCCTAAGGTGTAAACATAAGGTTTAGGGAGTTATAAGGGGTTTTTGAAAGGTGCTTATTTTAATTGTTAGTTTTTTATTAAATGAAGGAATAAGGTGTTGAACTTTATTTTTAAATAAAGTTATTGTGATGTTTTTGATTTATCAAAAAGTGAATTGAAGAGTGATTAAATTTAAGAGGACTTCTTGCCATTGAGTTAGTTTGAAAAGGAGATTGTATTGACAATATTTTTGATATTGAATATTGTTTTAATTGGGAGATCATAAGGTGTATTTGGTCAATCATTTTTGTATATGTTGATGGATGCTTTCTTTAAGATGGAGTGATAAGGTGTATGTGTGTTTTGATATTTTGCATTGTATCTTTGAGAGAGTTTAGTATCTTCTAACTCCTTGAGCTTGGCAAAGAAGTGTTTGTGGTTGTGGCAGATATTTGAGGTTCCTTCATCATCAAGAAAAATGTATGAGCACATTCTTCCATAGTTGAGTTGATTGGTTGGTTTTCTGGAAAATAAGTTTGGAGTGAAAAGGAATTGATTAGGGTTTCCTTATTGAGTGTGTTGAGTTAATGCTTCAAGGTTTTCTGGAATAAAGAGTTGTTAAAACCTTGTTTTATAAGCATTGTTGTTGAAGCCATTGATTGTGTGAAGAACTTGAACTAGGGTTTGAAAAGAACATGAGTATCATTGTTATGTGAGATTTGTTTTATAAGCATTGTTGTTGAAGTGAGTTGTTGAGTGAAGAACTTGAACTAGGGTTTGGAAAGAACATGAGTATCATTGTTATGTGAGATTTGTTGATAAGCATTGTTGGAAATATTTTGAGTGAGTGTTCATATGCTTGGACTAGGGTTTGTAAGCAAGGATTGTTTCATTGAGTGATTGGTTGAGTAGAGTTGGTTGAGCCTAGTCAAGTGGATGTGTGAAGTGATTGTTCAAGTTCCATAAAACAAACTATTCTATATTTTAAATTGATTTGAGAAAGTAATTGAGGTGAATGTGAAGCATATTGAGTCTCTAACAATTCTCTGTATGTTTCTAAAAGAGTGATTGAAAGTGATTGAGCATTGTGATGAGTATAGAGCATATTGAGTCTCTAAAAATTCTCTTTATGTTTCTATGAGATTGGACAAGTTCTAGTGTGGACTTGTTGAGCAGATTTGAGGTAAGTCTTTGAGAAGACTTGTGGATAGATTTGGGTAAGCTTTTGTGGAAGCTTACAATACAGATTGAGAGTAGATTTGGATAAGTTCTTGTGAGGACTTATTGAGCATATTGGACAAGTTCTAGAGAGGACTTGTGGATAGATTGGTGTGAGCTTTTGTGGAAGCTTACAAGGCATATTTGAGATAAGTCTTTGAGAAGACTTGAGAGCAGAGTTGATTGATTGATTTGTTCAAACCTTGAGTTAAGGTTTGGGGCAGATCTATTAGAGTTGATTTGAGATTGAGTCAAGCTTTGAGTTAAGGCTTGAGGATAGATATTGAGGATAGATTTGTGCTAGACCAAAGGACTATGTTTAGTATATATTTGAGGATAGAGTTTGGTGTAGATTTGAGGATAGGTTTGTGCCAGATCAGAGATAGATATTGAGGACATAGATTTGTGCTAGACCGAAGGACTATGTTTAGTACAAATTTTAGATAGAGCTTTGGAGGTGACAGAGTTGAGGATAGAGATATCCAACTAGAGTAGGGAAGACAGGTGTCTTCTATGGATAGAGTTCCATTTGCTAAGGGTAGTGGAGGTAGAGGTCTTCTAGAGGATCACCAGCCAGAGCAGAGATTAGGAGATTGGTGTCTCCTGTGGATAGAGATCCACGAACTTGATTTAGGGGATTGGTGTCTCCTTTGGATAGAGGTCCATAAACATTGTAATAGGGAAAGGATTCCCAAGAGATTGATTGAGAAAATTTTAGTGAAATATTTTCTCCGTGGAGTAGCCCACATTGGGTGAACCACGTAAATTGTGGTGTCTCTATTGTGTGTGGTGATTTGTGCATTGCTTTGATTACTGCTATTGATATTGCTATCTTTACATTGCATAATATTGATTGGGAAAGAAAAGTAAAAAGTGGTCTTATACTGTTCACCCCCCTCTCAGTATAAGCTTGTGTTCTTCAATGTGCCCATTGAAGAATATTCTCACTTTGAAATAAATGACAAAAAATACCATCAACTTATGACATCAATCCTTTTGAAATCAATGACAATAATATAATCAAAATTTCCAATAATCTCCCACTTTGTCATTGATGGCAACCCTTTTCTAAAAATTCCTTTTTCCAAACCATTTGATTCCAAATCTGCTTCCCTTGAGAAACTGCTCCCCCTGACTGAATGCTCTCCCCCTTACTTAAATATCTCCCCCTTTGAAATCAATGGCAAAGGGACTCCTTTGGTACTAAAGATAAGAATATTAGCTCATCCCCCTCCCCACCTCCTCTCCTTGATGTGATTAATTTTAGGGTGGGAGTATCTCTACTCCCAGCATACAATGATCTTTTTCTTTATCAACCTTCTTTCTCAACATACCATTTTGATCCTTTTGAGTGTCCATGTTCTTGCTTATCTCTGGAAGCTTTGGAAAATCTGTTCTACACCACTTGGCCTTATGCCCTAGATTATTGCACTTGTAACACTTAATGTTATAGTTCTTAGAATGTGCAAATATCGTGAAGTTCCTCTTGATGAAGCCATACTCATTTATATCATGAACCCTATAGTGGATTGCTTTATGACCAAATAGATTACAATAGTAGCAATACCCTTGAAAGAGATTTCCATATTTGAAGTTCCTCTTAGTAAAACCATACTCCTTCTTTCCATGAGTCCTGTAATGCATAGTCTTGTGACCAAAATGGTTACATAAGAAATAATACCCTTGGAAGATATATTCATTTTGCCTTGAAAAATATGGCCTTTTGGTCCTTTCTTTACCTTCTTTGTGATGATCCCTATTCTCTGATTGTGCATTGTACTCTTTCTCTTTGAAGATTCCACTTCCCACCTTATCGACACCTATCTTAGGTTCTTTATTTACTTCTTTTTATGCTTCCTTTGAAACTTCCTTTTCTTTTGAGCTTGAATTTCCTTCCTGTACCTCTTGACCTTCTTCATAACCTTGTCCTTTTTTGATAAATGAAGATCTTTGTGCTTTGGTAATGTTATCCAAATATTTTGAACTTTTCCCAAACCTGTGTAGCTTATCATTGGTATTTTTCACTTCCATCCTTAGAGAAACTACTTCATGTTCTAATATTTCACACTCTAGCTCTTTTACCTTTAATTTTTCAGCCATTCCTTCTTCAATTTTCTTTGCCTCTTCAATAGTGACTTTTAGATCAATGAGATCTTGTAGAAGCTTTGCTTTTGTTTTCTTATCTTCTTGTGCTTGAGCCCTCAATCTTGAGTTCTCCATTTTTAATTCTTCAATATCAACAAGTTCCTCAACCATGGTTCTTGTTTCTTTTTTGGGTCTTCAACTGGAGCATCTTTTCTTTCTTCTACTTGGTCTTAAACATGAGCCTCTTCTTTATTTTCTTGATTTTCAACAAAAGCATCTACTTTATTTTGCATTTGAGATTTCAATCTTGAGTTTTCCCCTTTTAGCTCTTCAAGTTCCTTTTTCATTTCAACTATGACTTCCTCCTTTTCTTTTTCTGAAACTTTCTCTTTTTCTAGAACTTCAACCACAAGATCATCTTCTTTCTCTTCTTCATTTTATTCATTTTTTCTTTCTCCTTGGTCTTTAATAGGAGCGTCTTCTTTTTATTCTATTGCTGAAAGTAGAATTTATTATTCAAACCTGATTTGACTGTCCCTATTTTCTTTTTCATCTTCACTGCTAGACCTATGCCAATAAGCTGCATTATGACCTTGCTTTCTACATTTAGTACAAAATTTTACTAGTTCAACCTTTTCTATGTCACTTGATTCTTCACTTGATTTTGATTCTACTTCCCCTTTTTGAGTAATAATTTCTTTGAGAGTAAAATCAAATTCCTTTTCCTCTTTACTGTTATCATACCCATTTTATGGACAATAAAGTGCCATGTGACCAAGTTTACCACACTCAACACATCTCACAAAATTTTTTTCTTCCCTTATTTTAGTCTCAAGATCAAGTTCATATTCCTTTTCTTCTATGGCCATGTGTACTCATTCCTTATTAGGAGGATATGATCTCATGGTTCTTATTTTACCTTTCCTACCCATGTGTGTTCTTGTAAGATCTTCCTTCAAGCTGTTAGAATTTTTTCAAAGGAACCCACTCTGATACCAATTGAATAACACATACTTATACTGAGAGAGGGGGTGAACAATATAAGATCAAGTTTTACTTTTCTTTCCTAAATAATATTATCCAATATTATCTATGGCAATATTAATAGTAGTAATAAAATCAATGCACAAATCATCACACACAATATAGACACAAATTTAATGTGGTTCACCTAATGTGGGCTACTCCACAGAGAAAATATTTCTTATAAATTTTCTCAAAAAATCTCTTGGGAATCAATTCCCTATTACAATGTTTATGGACCTCTATACAAAGGATACACCAATCCCCTATGCTCTAATTTATGGATCTCTCTCCATAGGAGAACTCTTTCCCCTTTTATTTGGTTTGTGGAACTTGATCCAAGAGAACTCTATCTCCTCAATTGGTTCATGGATCTCTCTCCATAGAATAAATCTATCTCCCTAGCTGGTTCACGAATATCACTCCACATAAGAACTCTTTCCCCTTGCTCTGGTTTGTGGATCTCTCTCCATAGGAGAACTCTTTCTCCTTGATTTGGTTCATGGATATCTCTCCATAGGAGAACTCTTTCCCCTTTATCTGTCATGGATCTCTCTTCATAGGAGATCTCTATCCCCTCTGCTCTAGCTAGTGATCTTCTAGAAGACTTCTACACCCACTACTTTGGCTTGTGGATATCTCTCCATAGGAGACCTATATCCCCAATACATTGGTTGATGGATCTCTATCCACTAGAGACTATTGTCCTCTTTGTTCTGTCACCTCCAAAGCTTGATCTCAAATCTATCTCAAATATACACCAAAATCTATCCCAAGTCTAGCATAAATATGCTCTAAATCTACTCATAAATCTACACCAAACTCTATCCCAAGTCTAGCATAAATATGCTCTAACTCTGCTCACAAATGTGCTCTTAATTCTATCTCAATCTACCCCAAGCTTTAACACAAATCTTGATGAAATTAGCAACCAAACCTGCTATCAACTCTGCTCAAATTTACCTTCAAGTCTTCTCAAAGACTTAGTCAAATCTACCCTCAAGCATTCTCAAAGACTTTTTCAAATATTCCTTCAAGCCTTATCAAATACTTGCTCAAATATGTCTGCAAGCCTTCTCAAAAGACTTGTTCAAATCTACCTTAATGCTGCTCACTTAACCTGCTCAAATATTTCCAAACCTTGCACACAAACCAAGCTTATATATTTTTCAAAAATACTTTCTTCAAACATATATATTCTACTCAAATTTTTTTTAACCTTTGGAACATATAGAGAATGATATACTCTATCAAAAACCCAATATGTTTTACTCACAAATCTTGTACTTAATTAACCACTCTCTATCTCTTGCAAAATCCTTTTCAAATTGAATAAAAAAAAAGTATAACAAAATTGGTTTATTATTATTGAAAATTTTATCTCAAATATCAATCACACAAATGCACAATTTCCCTCATAAAATTGATCTCAAACACCTTCACAATTGCTATCAATATCTCTCAAATCAATGTTCAAAATATTTCACAAAAATGCACTAACTTGTCTTCAACCCTAGCAAAAGTAGTTCACAATCTCTAGCTCAAATGTCTCAAACCCTTTCAACAATAGAAGCATAGATTGTTCTCAAATTCTATCCCAAATGTTTCTAAAATATTCAAAAATGAAGCACAAGATCCTCACTCAAATATTTCCAACAATGCTTATCAAACAATCCTTTTCACTCCACCTTATGTTCCAGAAAACCTTGCTCAATAACACACCTCAAGAAAGAAAAATATGCCCATACCTCTTATTTGTTTTGATGAAGATATGTCATTAAAACCTGTCTCACAAACAACCAATCCTTCTTGTGCCACTTCAAGGGTTAGATAGCAAGAGTCTATTTCAAAATATCCACATGAACATTCCCTCCAAAATGTGCTCAATGAAATCTGAAAATGATGTTCTAGGACCCTTATTTTGATCTCAAGGAAGATGCATTAAAACTCAACAAAACCCCACAAAAATTCTTTTTTGCAATAATTATAATAAAAATTTCAAACCACTTTTACACCTTATTACTCCTAATATTGCAAATTAATTTTCAACCCAAAAAAGATCACAAATTACACAAGCAAATTTTCATTTACACCTTATACCTCCTACTTGACATTAATGCACTTCCAAAGAGATATTTAAATCATCACTTTATTTTATACCCCAAGGCACTAGCAAAAACACCACTTAATCTTTTATCCAAAAGTCAAACCACATTCATAACCCTTTTATTTAAAAATAAAAGCAAAAACAATACCCCTTATATCTCCCTAGACAAATGTGCATACCTTAGAACCTTAGACTTTGCATAAAATATTAATCCTTATGCTACCACTTGCCACCGTGATTCAAACCCATGTTGCCTACTGGCCTGCAACCTAGCCACAACTAGGCCACTGTGTGGGCTAGCCACCCACACAAACACTAAAGGCACACACTTTGCTTTAACCCGATCTCTGCCACACGAAACAAAAAGAACTTCAAACAAAACCTTATTGCTTGTCTCCACTGCATATCAAACACGAGACTTGTCTCATACCATTCATTAGCACTGTGAATACTACCATCTGGGCTAGCTGCCTAGACGAAATCAAATTTTAGAGCCCCTGTTCCTTATACCTTGCTCTTCCTTGATTTCGAACAAGACCTGTCGTCTTCTCCCTCTCCGCCATGAATTAAATGAAGACTTTGGCGCACGAATTTCTCAATGTTCGAATATCAATTAACCACCTTGGCATTGCAATATTTATATGACATATTTGGCATAGACCTTGATGTCGACGAATATGAATTTCAAACCCTTGGTGCTCAAATTGATTTTTAAATATTATAATAATTTAAATATTTAGATTTAAATATTATAATTATTTTCTTTGGGCCTTTTCTTAGGATAAAAACTTTGCCACCATAGTAAATTAATTTATCCTTTTCTTTTGCAAATATCACCATGGTAAATCAATTTGACCCTTTTATTTTTTCTTTTTCAATGCCACCATGGAGAAAACCTTTCCTTCTTCTTGTTGCCTCATGCCTCATGTGCCCTTTGAAGAATATTCTCACTTTGACATAAATGACAAACATTACCATCAACTTATGACATCAATCCTTTTGACATCAATGACAACACTATACTCAAAATTTCCAACAAATTTCCCCTCCCATTCCATCTCAACTTCAAGGATATTGGGATTATTTTAAGTCCCACGTGGTGAGCATTAGACCTCTTCATCCGACAATGCCAAACAAACTTATTTGGTGTAGCATCAACAGTAATGAGGAAGACTCAGTGCATCTAGGAGTCCAACATCAATAAATTAGGCCTACCGGCAAAAACTATTGATATTATGGAAAATTAGAGCACCACCTAAACTGCAAGTATTCAACTGGCTAGTTTCTCAAAATAAAAACTTAACAAGTGATAATCTGTAAAAGAGGAGTATATCAAGGCCTCATTTTTGTTACAAGTGCAGGCATAACAATAAAATAATTTTTTATCTTTTGTTTGAATATCCAAAGGCAATTTCAATTTGGTTAGAAATAACTAAAATTCTTGGTATTTCCTACTCTGGAAGGTTGATCATAGACACATGTTTTACCAAGTGGAACAAAGAATATAAAGGTAAATTGGCAGGTAAGCCCCTCCTAAAATATCTGTGGATCTCTATACCATATTTTATCATCTAGCACATCTGGTTGGATAGAAACTAGAGGATTTTTGAAGGAAAATGTAAGGATAATAAAACTCTAATATGAAGGATAAAATAAAAATTAGTCCTAAATGTCAAATCTAGTTTCTATCAACAATAGTATGAAGAAGATCTATCACCCACAAAAATAAGAATGATCTACCAACTTAATCTCCAAGCTTTCCTAACACAGGGAGGATGCAGAGAAAATAATTCTTTGCATGACATATTGTTGTGGCTGATCCACAACACACCCCAAAATTGGGGACCCACCTTTTTTGCATGTTTTCAAAGAAGATCTCAGTGACCCAGATGCTAAAAAAATCAGGAAAAAGGGGCAAAATTGCACAAGGATGAAAAGTGTCGCGATATCGCGACATGTCGCACCATCGCTGCCGAAAAATGAAAATTGTCGCGATATCGCGACATGTCGCGCCATCGCTGCCAGAAAATGAAAAGTGTCACGATTTCGCGACGTGTTGCGCGATCGCGGCCAAAAATGAAAAAGTGTCGCGATTTCGCGACGTGTTGCGCGATCGCTGCCAGAAAGTGAAAAGTGTCGCGATATCGCGACATGTTGCTCCGTCGCGGTCCAGATAGGAGAGAGAAAGGCAGAATGGAAAATGGTAGCGAAATCGTGACATGTCACAAAATCGCGGGTCAAACCAGTCAAACAGGGCAAGGCACTAAAAGCGTCGCGATTTCACGACAGAAAAAGGCAAAGGGGCACGAAGTGGAAAAACGTCGCGATTTCGCGACGAAAAGCGGCAAAGGAGCACGAAGCGGAAAAACGTCGCGATATCGCGACGAAAAGCAAAAGGAGCATGAAGCGGAAAAACGTCGCGATATCACGACAGAAAACGGCCAAAGGGCACGAAGCGGAAAAACGTCGCGATATCGCGACAGGTCGCGGTTTCGCGGCCCCAAAGCAGCGAAGTTGTACGGATGGAAAATATGTCACGATTTCGCGACATGTCACGTTTTCGCTGCCAAATACAACAAGAGCAGCCCGAAATAAAAAGCGTAGCGATTTCGCGATGGAAAGTCGGCAAAGGGTACGGAATGGAGAAGCGTAGCGATTTCGCGACAGGTTGCGGCAAAAGGCATACCAAGTGAAAAAGCGTCGCGATTTCATGACAGAAAGCCACAGGATAGTTTCGAATGAAAAAGCGTAGCGATTTCGGACGAGAAGCGACAAGGCGTACGGAGAAGAAAAACGTCACGATTTCGCGATAGAAAAGCAACAAAGTGTACGGAACAGAAAAGCGTCGCGATTTCGTGACATGTCACGTTTTTTGGGCAAGAAGGCAAGAAGGCTGTTGGTCGAAAAACGTCGCGATATCGCGACATGTCGCGTTTTCACGGTGAAGGCAAAGAAGCAAAGCTGCATGCATAATAATGTCACGATTTACATGGGGCCGTTACAGAATGTGCAGAAAGCATGAAACACGTGGCATACATGTGTAAAGGTTGTAGGGGCGTTACAGTTAAGCGAGAGAAGATCAAGCATCTCAGCATCGAGCATAAAGTCAAAAGCAATTCGAAAGGCGGGAATATGAAACGAAGCAATCTGGAAGGTGAAACGAATCGATCGGGAAGACGAAGCGAAGCGTCACAGGGCGAAGCAGAGAGCATTGCCAGAAAGTATAAAAGTAGAGGCACAGATTGGCACAAGGGTCGGAAAACCGCTGCGGGCAGAGTTGTAGTGCCTAAGGCGAGAAGCCATTCTGGGCCTGCTCGGGAGTGTTTTTCTTCCTTTTTTCTGGTTTTGAGAAAACCAGATGTTCTGCTATTGTAATAGGATTTATCTTTAATGCAGGAGTGTTCAGAAATTTGCATCTTGTTGGCAAGAAAGGAGTTATTTTCTGCATGCTTGTTTTAATGTTTATCTTTTCCTTTTTAGATTTCTAGGCTTATAGGTGAAGTTGAATGCAAGTTCTCTTGGTTGCTTCATGCGAATGTCTAAATCTGAAAGATCACAATAAAACCCTAGAGACCAGCACTTAACTTATTTGGATTGTGCGTGTTTTGCAGGTTCAATAGGTTAGGTTGCATGCATGGAAACCTCACATCTTCGGTTTTGCCAGGACGGGATAGCATCAAACTGAATGCAATTTTAATTTCTGTTTCTTTGCATTTTATTTTCTTTTTGCTGTATTTTATTTTTCAGAAGTCCCAATTTTATTTCTTTTAAGCATTAAAATAAAATAAAAAAATTAAAAAACTTCAAAATCCATAAATAATTCCTTCATTTATGGCATTTCATTAAATTTCATTTTGAAGTTGCAGCATGGTCATATAAGGATCAGATCACATTTGTTTTATAAGGGTTCATGAACAATCATTAAGTTTCACAGTAAAATAAACCACGAGTGCCCCTTGTTTTCAGTTACTTGCAACCACTAAGGTGTTCCAAGCATTTTAATTAAATATCTTTATTTGAGATCATTAATACACAGATGCTAAATGCTAGCATAACAGGAACCTTGGAGAAATTACTTGTTTAATTTCTTTGCAAGCAAAGGATTTAGAACCCAAATCCTATCGGAGAGTGTGTTTTCACAATCGGGTGAAAATACCACTCAACAGATTGGCGCTAGAAGGAGGGCCTGAAAAGTTTATTTTATCGTGATTTTAGATGCTACGGGTTTTTAATTGTTTGAGAGCTTTACATTGCTAAATATTTCAAGTCCATTTGATTAGCATCTTCGGCCTCTAACACCACTCAACGGATTGGTGCTAGGAGGGCCGAACGGGTTTATTTTAGTGTTATTTAAATTTAAATTTTTTATGCTTGTCCTCTAACACTCAGCCGATTGTAAAAAGGACGGCCTGAATTTATTTACTTGTTCTATTTTAAGCAATTTAGGTATGTTGTATATTATTCTAACACTTTTCTGATTGTTCATACAAAAATATGTGATTTGATTTAATTTAGAAAATTTTGGTCTCATGCAATTACTTGACATTTGATTTTAATAATTACATCTCTTGGTTGATGCTAACTTGATTTTTTTTATATATTGCAGGTTGAATATTCAATAGATTTGGTTCTAAAATTACATTTTAAGTTCACTAATGGCAACACTTGAGGAGCAAATGGTATCCCTGAGAGCTGAAATAGTGTCTCTAAGAGAGAGAATGGTATCAATGATAGAGGATCATTATGAGGGTTTATCTATACCTGTGGTACCCTATCAAATTCCTACAATGTTATTGGATTTTTTACGGTGTTTTAATCAAGAGGTGCCACTAGGATACTTGCAAAAACTGCATGTCTACAAGGATACATTATGTAAATTCCAGATTTTCTATGAGGAGGTGGCTTGTAAGTTATTTGCATACATTTTGGAAGATAAACCATTCTTTTGGTACAGCCAACTACCCATGGAGGTTAGGACTTCTTGGATACAATTAGAAGCAGCCCTATCTTTATCATTTTTGTAATCAGGTTGACTTAGAAATCTTGAAAAATCGGTTTACCTCCATGTGTAAGGAGCCTAATGAATCCTTGAGTCAATTCAATGAAAGATTTCGTGAGTTGCACTCCCAAATGTGGGAAAATTTTAACACATTAGAAGAGGAAGCCATGGAAGTATACCTAGGAGCCATACACCCCACACTTGCTTCACTCATTGAGGAAAAGCTGAGTGGCTTGTCTCTAGAGAAAATCCATGAGGTCTTAGAAGAGATAGAACGACAAGGTCTTGAAGAAGAAAAGGCACAACATGTTCACATGAGAGATTGTTCTTTTGATGCCAACCTACACCAACCATCAAACATAGCACCCTCCACTCCAATGATACCTAAGGTGAATGATCAAGGGGATGAATTTGAATACCCAAATTTTATGACCACCTTAGATGTAGTCCAAGAGGAGGTGCAAATTGCTAAGACAACATCCACTAGTGAGGATCATGTAGAGATACACGATTATCCGGATGAAGGGGTTCTAAATTCAACAATGTTTGATATATGTGAATGGATGGAACCCACCATAGAATTGAATGAAGTGGTTGAAAGTGAAATGGAAAGAAAATCAATAAATAAATTTGAAGATATGATAGAATTTCACCACTTGTTCTTGGAAGATACTATTGATGAGACGTGTAAAATTAAAGATCAAGAAATTCTTCACCCTCCAAATTATGATAATGAATCATGGGTTACTAATTTGGACAATGATAGCCTTATAAATTTGAATTCAAGAAATAACCCACTTTTGGAAATAATTGAACCATCTAAGGAAGGTGAAGATGAATTTGATGAGAAGCACATTGATGAATTGGAAGATGTTGAAGAAATAGTTGAACGTCACCACTTGATTTTGAAAGATGATTATTATGATGCTTGGAAGAAGTGGGAAGATTTTACTCATTCCAAAACTACTAATGAAACTCGTGTGCCTATTGATATACAGGACAACATAATTGCCTACTCAAAGGAAGATATTACAACTCCTGTACGATTTGAGGATGTTTTGGAAGAGGGTTTCAAATCTCATCAAATTTTGGAAGATTATAATGATTCTATTACCAAGGACAAAGAAGAAAAAGAATTTATGAATGAATCAAGAGATCATGTCACAAACATCATGGATTTTCATTCTATGGATTTGGATGACGATTTTTACAATGGTTGGGGGAGATATGATGATGCATTCTTTTCTCACATCCCTATAGATGAAACTCATATTTCACTTGATATGCGGGATGTTGAACCTTCTACATCATATGAAGATCTCATATTCACAAGATTTGAAAAGGGGACAAAATTTGATCATGTCGAATATAAATTCATTGAAAGTGTGGATGCAAGTTTGCATGATGATTTTGAGGATTCAAATGAAGAGATACCATGGATAGTGAACAAAGAATTAGAACCAAATGACAAAGAGATTGATCAATTGGAAGCAACTCAAATAAGTGATCATCAAAACAGATTACTTGACATACACTTTGACCAAGAATGTTTGAGGATTGAAAAGGATGACCATATTTTGAATTTAAATAATGTTTATGGTGAAATGTCATTAAAGGTAAATGAAAAACAAGGTATAATTTTTAATCACACCTTTAATAACATTGTTTCAATGAATGGAAAAGAAGTTGATGCACTTGAATTGTTAAATAAAATTCATCAACAATTACTAATTGAATCTAGGATAAAAACTTTTAATGATCCTAATTTAGTAAATATCCTAGATGCTTGTAAATTGTTACACAAATTTGATTGGCCTACAAATTTGGAAAATGATTTGGCTTTGAAATTTGTAGAAATAGGCTACTACTTACAAAATTGCATATTTGAAAAGGATAGCCTAATTCTAAATCAAGGAGGGAATTATGAAGTTTACATTTTAAAGAATAGACATGATAAAATTGAAAATCATTTATTGTCTAATCATTTTAGTAATTTGATGCTCACCTATGGGAGTATTATTGGAACTAAATCAAATTGGTATGGTGAGCATGGCAAGTGGAAATTTGTTGCATTGTTTGGTCTAGTCTTGTTTGTGTTGGATTCCCACAACATTTGGCATGCATATCATGTTATATTTTTGTTGAAATGTTCTAATCATGTTTGGGATCCAGGAAAGTGATAATCCAAGCTTTGCATCATCTTGTATTATATTGTACATTTGTATATAGATTTTGGTTTTTTGGGTTTTGGTTTGTGTTTTCAAGATCGTTTTTAAAGGTACTTTGGGTTTGGTTTTGGTTTGTGTTTTCAAATTTTCATTTTTGGGATTGCAGTTTGGTTTTGGATTGAATAAGTTTTAATTTAAAGTTGTGTGTTTATTTGACATGTTTTGTTTGTCTATAAAAAAAAAAAAAATGATGAAAAAGTTGCCTTGAGATGCTAACTTATGTTCTAGATCGGGGGAATATGAAACATTGGAATTGTCTTGTAAAAGCTCCACAAGTAACACAAACATTTTAATAATATCGTTTGAAACTTGTGATGCATGAAGTAGTCAGTTTTATATGGCAATATTTCATTTGCATTTCAAAAGACAATGCATTCATATTACATCTCACTTTGCACATACATGCCATCTTAGTTGCATATGCATTTCAAATACAAATCATTAAAGTGTGTCAAATCCTCTTAAGGTTATGCTATCACATAAATAAGAAGAAAATCCTAAGGTTGGGAACTGAGTCTTGAGATATCTAGAACCAAGCACATCTTATACACATTAAAAAGGATCTTGAGCAAAATGATCAAAACCTAACTTGGAAGAAAAGGTTGGGCGAAAGAAGTATTTCATGTCTATCCTATTATGCAACATGATCCTTAAAACAGTGGTTTTGACCACTTCCATAAAGCTTAAAGCCTAAAATCAGAGTAGTAAGGATAGGGCTAAATCCTCATCGAACTTAGGTTGAGGATCCAACTCCCCAAAGCTTTGATTTGACCTACATGGAGTAGTAAGGATAGGGCATAAATTCTCATCTCGCTTAGGTTGAGAATCTGATTCCCCAAAGCTCTTATGTCTCATTTCATGATAAATCTTGGATTGGAAGGATCGTACTACTTGTCCTCTGCAAAGGATGGGTAGTCATCCCCAAGGTCTAAGCAATAAATTAATATTTTCCATTTTTATCCAAAGCTTGGATTGGAAGGATCGTACTACATGTCCCTAGCAAGGATGGGTAGTCATCCCCAAGGTCCAAGAAGTAAAAAATTAATTTTTCCCATCTCATATTTATATTGGATTGGAAGGATCGTACTACTTGTCCTCTGCAAAGGATGGGTAGTCATCCCCAAGGTCCAAAGAAATGAAGGTAAGTCTTGGATTATGGGGTTAAGTATGCCCATGCATGGCAACATGTCTTGTCTAAAAAAAACAAGACCACTGATTGTCCAAAGGGTTAGACTAGCATGACCATTTCTTCCATAATTGGTTAAATTATTTTGCTCAAAGTGAGGTAATGAATTCTAAATCAGAATAGTAAGGATAGGGTTAAACTCCCATCTTGGTTAGGTTGGGAGTCTGATTCCCCAAAGTTCTGATTTCACATTCACTTGCACATGGGTTCAAGATAGTAGGGACTCATAACCAACTTTGGGATATAATAAAGCAATTAATTAGTGGATCCTAAGAGGGTTTGGCAATCTTGAAGGTTTGTGCATGATACTAGAAAGTCTATGCCTTTATAAAAGCAAAATCTCTTAGCATATTTATTAGGTTACACAAATCATTCACAATCTCACATATGCATTCATATAAAACTGACAATGGAATGTTGATCAATTTCAAACGATAGGGAATGAAATTCATTGCACACACCGAGCTAATACTTGATGATTCTGATGATTCATGTACTTCTGATCTTTGGGCATTTGTTTATATTGCTTATGTGCTAACACATGTTTTCAAGTTTGTATACTTCCAGGTAGGGTTCTCACTAAAATGCTCAAGAGCATTTGACAGCAGAGTCGCCATTTGTTGTGGCTGATCCACAACACACCCCAAAATTGGGGACCCACCTTTTTTGCATGTTTTCAAAGAAGATCTCAGTGACCCAGATGCTAAAAATCAGGAAAAAGGGGCAAAATTGCACAAGGATAAAAAGTGTCGCGATATCGCGACATGTCGCGCCATCGCTGTCGAAAAATGAAAATTGTCGCGATATCGCGACATGTCGCGCCATCGCTGCCAAAAAATGAAAAGTGTCACGATTTCGCGACGTGTTGCGCGGTCGCGGCCGAAAATGAAAAAGTGTCACGATTTCGCGACGTGTTGCGCGGTCGCTGCCAGAAAATGAAAAGTGTCGCGATATCGCGACATGTTGCTCCGTCGCGGTCCAGATAGGAGAGAGAAAGGCAGAATGGAAAATGGTAGCGAAATCACGACATGTCACAAAATCATGGGTCAAACCAGTCAAACAGGGCAAGGCACTAAAAGCGTCGCGATATCGCGACAAAAAAAGGCAAAGGGGCACGAAGTGGAAAAGCGTCGCGATATCACGACGAAGAAGCAAAGGGGCACGAAGCGGAAAAATGTCGCGATATCGCGACAGAAAACGGCCAAAGGAGCATGAAGCGGAAAAACGTCGCGATATCACGACAGAAAACGGCCAAAGGGCACGAAGCGGAAAAACGTCGCGATATCGCGACAGGTCGCGGTTTCGCGGCCCCAAAGCAGCGAAGTTGTACGGATGGAAAATATGTCACGATTTCGCGACATGTCACGTTTTCGCTGCCAAATACAACAAGAGCAGCCCGAAATAAAAAGCGTAGCGATTTCACGACGGAAAGCCGGCAAAGCGGTACGAAACGGAGAAGCGTAGCGATTTCGCGACAGGTTGCGGCAAAAGGCATACCAAGTGAAAAAGCATCGCGATTTCACGACAGAAAGCCGTAGGATAGTTTCGAACGAAAAAGCGTCACGATTTCGCGACAGGAAGCAGCCAAGGCGTACGGAGAAGAAAAACGTCACGATTTCACGACAAAAAAGCAGCAAAGTGTACGAAACAGAAAAGCGTCACGATTTCGCGACATGTCGCACACATAAAACAAAAACGATTTCGCGACATGTCGCATTGGGCAAGAAGGCAAGAAGGTTGTTGGTCGAAAAACGTCGCGATATCGCGACATGTCGCGTTTTCGCGGTGAAGGCAAAGAAGCAAAGCTGCATGCATAATAATGTCACGATTTACATGGGGCCGTTATAGAATGTGCAGAAAGTGCGGAACACGTGGCGTACATGTGTAAAGGCTACAGGGGCGTTACAGTTCGCAGAGAAGATCAAGCATCTCAGGGTCGAGCATAAAGTCAAAAGCAATTCGAAATGCGGGAATATGAAACGAAGCAATCTGGAAGGCAAAACGAATCGATCGGGAAGACGAAGCGAAGCGTCACAGGGCAAAGCAGAGAGCATTGCCAGAAAGTATAAAAGTAGAGGCACAGATTGGCACAAGGGTCGAAAAACCGCTGCGGGCAGAGTTGCAGTGCCTAAGGCGAGAAGCCATTCTGGGCCTGCTCGGGAGTGTTTTTCTTCCTTTTTTTGGTTTTGAGAAAACCAGATGTTCTGCTATTGTAACAGGATTTATCTTTAATGCAAGAGTGTTCAGAAATTTGCATCTTGTTGGCAAGAAAGAAGGAGTTATTTTCTGCATGCATGTTTTAATGTTTATCTTTCCCTTTTTCAGATTTCTAGGCTTATAGGTGAAGTTGAATGCAAGTTCTCTTGGTTGCTTCATGCGAATGTCTAAATCTGAAAGATCACAATAAAACCCCAGAGACCAGCACTTAACTTATTTGGATTGTGCGTGTTTTGCAGGTTCAATAGGTTAGGTTGCATGCATGGAAACCTCACATCTTCGGTTTTGCCAGGACGGGATAGCATCAAACTGGATGCAATTTTAATTTCTGTTTCTTTGCATTTTATTTTCTTTTTGCTGTATTTTATTTTTCAGAAGTCCCAATTTTATTTCTTTTAAGCATTAAAATAAAATAAAAAAAATTAAAAAACTTCAAAATCCATAAATAATTCCTTCATTTATGGCATTTCATTAAATTTCATTTTGAAGTTGCAGCATGGTCATATAAGGATCAGATCACATTTGTTTTATAAGGGTTCATGAACAATCATTAAGTTTCATAATAAAATAAACCACGGTGCCCCTTGTTTTCGATTACTTGCAACCACTAAGGTGTTCCAAGCATTTTAATTAAATATCTTCATTTGAGATCATTAATATATAGATGCAAAATGCTAGCATAACGGGAACCTTGGAGAAATTACTTGTTTAATTTCTTTGCAAGCAGAGGATTTAGAACCCAAATCCTATCGGAGAGTGTGTTTTCACAATCGGGTGAAAATACCACTCAACACATATATTTTTTGACACTCTTCTTTGATGGTACCTCCAAGTCCAACCCCGATCAAGCATCGATAGGGGGACTGATTCTTACAGGACCCCATGAGATCTTGCTCAAATACATGATCAACTTGGGAATAACATCTAAAACGTGGTAGAGGCTATTGGATGTGAAATCAGATTAAAATTGATGGCAAAGCAAGGAATCACTTAGGTCAAAATTTATAGGGATTCTAAAATGATAATAACAACTCTTACCAAAAATAAATATTTTAGATCTTTACAATTGAAGATTATTCAAGATAGGATTAGAAAACTAGGCTAGATCATTAGCAAAATATCCTATCAACACATAAGGCAGTACTTCAACAAAGAGGTTGACACACTAGCGAATCAGGTAATAAATATAACCCCTGGTTATTGCCACCAAATCATCAAGAAGCAGAAGGGTAGGGGTGGTATGCGAGGATGCCAAAGACTCCAATAATGAGGTTATTTTTTATCTTCATGTTCTATTTTTTAGAATGCTCTATTCACTTTGATATCTGATTAAAAAATTTTGTACTTTTTTGTGAAGTAATATATCTTGTCTTTAAAAAAAGAATAATAAGTTTTTCATACCTCTAAGATTGTTTAAGAAAGGAATATATAATTAAAAATTGTGACAAAACCAACTATGGTGATAATTTTTACGAATGTTAACTCTATATTGGGTCATCTCTCTAATGAATAGAGTTGTATAATTTTTACTATCATAATAAATAAGATATTGTAAAGAGTCTTAATTTTATCTAAATATGCAATAAAACCTACCATAAATCTCATAATACATTGAACACATAAATACAAAGTCCTCCTCTTATATTAATTAATTATTGTAAATTCTACATATGCACTAATGTCTCAAGATAAAGTGATTTGAATCGATACAAATATGATGAGAACATACTTGTAGCTGAACCAAAGGAAATCTCAAATCAAAAGAGAACTACTTGTATTTGAGAAGAATAATATGTCCATATTCTATTTGAATATAGTGTTATAGGTAATGCATTTTCATTGCAATGGTTTTATTGGTTCTATACAAGTTCATTTTATGTAGGCTTTGTAGATCTCATCTCTAATACCTCTATGAACATTTATTTTTAACATATTGAAAACATTGGTGGAAAAGGAATTAAAAGGAAGATATTGAAATCAATACCAATAGTAGGAAAAAGATACATTTGACATACAAAGTGTTCTTATGTTACAAAACTATATTATCATTAATAGAAATCATTCACCAATATGCAAAAATAACAAATCATTCATCCATAAATAATTATCCATAATAACAATCCACATAATGAGATAGAGATAGATAATACCCTTAAGGTAAGGCAACACCAATAATACTCCTTAAGGAAGGAATAACTCCATAAAATCTCCCAAGATGAGAGCACCACTTAGAGAGGGCAAAGTCCCATAAGCCACTTTATGGGTAAAGATAATTACATATGATTGATCTCCATGATGATTACATTGACAAATATCCCTTCTTTATATAGCCATCTTCTAATTCTACTTTGGGGAGCCGACTCCTAATATAATATTATACTATAATATAATCAACCTTAAGTTATGTGTGGCCCATGCCAACCCTTATACATTATATTATCATATCTCCATATATTTATTCCTAGGTACCCTAACATATTGATCCCTTATTCACATAACTTCAAAGATGATTAAAAAGCCTTGAATGAATATCTATTGTGTCTAATTATTGTATCTATCATACATATTATTTTATGAAGCAACATCAATACATGATATACAACTAAAACATGAAGAGGATGGATGCTAAAGTTGGCTAAGATAAATTGCATGTGGCATGAATCATTTTTCCCATGAATCATTGTGGATAAAATAGAACTATGAACTCTATTAGTTCGAGTCCAACAACTATGTGAAGTCCAAGTCCCCAAATATGACTACTATATAAGACTGTTGGTGATAATAAAGTTTGGAAGATGCAATATTGCTTTGGCATCTTAAAATTGGGATTGGAATTAGTGTCTCTCAAGTGCAACATAACCCCCACACAATCTCTCTTTTGCAACAAGGAGCGTGTTGAAGGAAGGCCCCATGAAATGTACACCAACATAAGTATAAGATGAAAAAGCTTCAACCAATATGTGCTTCTTTTTGAGTTGTGTTGAAAACAGTTATCTTTGTTTTACTCAAGTTCACTTGTAAACAATAAGTATCAAAAAATGAATTCGATATGTCAAGACGTCATTGTAAGCTTTTAGCACTATGTGACATGAAAACAATGTCATCTGCAAATAATAAATTAGTTATGACTATATCATAAAGAATACAACCATCATCTATTTTCCCTGTTTTTACAATGATGTCCTCTAATTCTTCTATATAAAAACTAAACAAATTCAATGAAAGTGAACAATCCTATTTAACACAAATGATATTATTAATATCAATGTAAACCCAATTTTTTTTTAGATTAGCACTACATGAAAACAATGACATCTACAAATAATAAAATAGTAATGATTATATCATAAAGAATACAAACATCAATTATATCATTAATATCAATGTGAACCCAAAGAAATTTAAATAAACGCTATGTGACATAAAAACAATACCATAAAAAATTATAATTATATTATAAAGAATACAACCATTATCTATGTTTACGATATAATAATTATTCTATACAAAACCTAAACAAATTAAGTGAAAGTGAACAACTCCATTTAAAGTCAACGGTATAGAATTTTGGACTTCTTCCTTGCCATAAAGTATCACAACACTTAAACAACCAAATATTCTATAATTTCTAAATCTTAAAATCATTGGATTAGGAAATATATAGGAACAATCTCAAATACGTTTGAACATTAAAATGTGAGCTCTTGCTTCTTTAATTATAACTTTAAACACTATATAAGATCTAAGATAATTCTATCTAAAATATACTTGTGCTTTTGCCCTGAGTTTCTGAGACTTTGCAAATCTAGAAATCAAATCTTCCAACACTATAACAAATATGCATCAACCATCACCATTTTATAATTATTTAGTTCTTGTTGGTTTTCAGATAATTATTTAGTTCTTGTTGGTTTTCAGATAAATGAGATGAAATTTCTATGCATGTAGAAATCCACGAGAAAGTATCATATTAAGCGATCAACAATATATAATATTAGAAGAGTTAGAGTATGACTAAAAAATTATACTCTCAAATTAAAGAAATCAGGGCTGCTATACGCCGACCGCTATTCTTGTTTGTCGAACGCTGACTACAAAAGGAATTCAACAGTGAGGGTGTGCTCCAACAACTTGAGAGTGCATCAGAGTCGTACAGGTCATTTTCTCTATCAACACCGTGAGCATTCATCACAGAAGAAACGACATTGATGTGCGTTAAAAAAACATACAGCAGATCTGTTGGGAGATGTCATCGGGCCCATCGGCACAGAAAGATGGCCACCGATTGAATCAACCGCTTCTCCAACAAATATTACTCGATCTCAATTTTACTCTGCAACAATGTTTCTTGCTCTCTCCATTCCGTTTCAGTAAAGTGTCGTTCGTCCTCGTGCATTCGGTAATTATAATCGACGAAGATAGGATTGGCTTGAGTGGGTTGGTACACATTCATTTTATTTTATTGGTTGTTATGATTGCGACTGAAATATAGAAAATTTTATTTATTTATTTATTTTGATATATATTTTTTTAATAATTAAAAGTGAGTTAGAAGGTTACATCGCCATTTCTTTCGAGTAAATAGGGCTTTCATCCATGTTTTACAGAGGATTGGTTACAATGTTTTAGTTGCACTAAACTACTGTAAATAAATATTAGTTTTTGAGGTAGATCGTAACGGGAGATGGCAATTACAAGATGTAAAAATATAAGAGAAAGTAAATTTATGAGATTACAGAAATATGCTATAAATATAAATGACGAAAATGAATAGAATGTTGCTATGGAGGAAATACACTCTATGTAAAAAGCTACAGGACTACATTATACTCCATCACTAATGGAGTTACAGAGTAATTCTACTACTACCTAATGTATCAACCCTTTTATAATGGAAGATATATTCCTTGGCAACACTCTTAGTTGTACAAGGGACACCTTGCACATTTATAACTTGCACATTGACACTTGTATATTTAATACATTGCATAAAGGAGCTAGATAACTTTCCCCTAAAGTAATCTAATGTCCTAAGTATGTACCAAGAAAGGTACATTTACATGATCCAAATGATGTAATACACTCTAACTCTAACAAGAAAAAGGAATCTAATAATTTCTTTGAAGTCATGAGATACATAAATCATTGTTACTAGCACTAAGATGTAAGATACAATAGAAATTATCCTTAATTTGTTGCATCCAACATATGGGGAGGTATGTTGGAGGTATTACATTATTTGGTACCTTTGTAAATATTTACATTAGGGTGTGTTTAATATTTAGGGTGTGTGTTTAATATTTATGTCTATAGTATGTGTCATGTAGTTAAATTTGTGAGATGTCTAAGTGAGTTGTGTAAGTGATGTGTCAAGTTTAGAAGTAGGGAATTATGAGAACTCACGAGAGACTTTATCTTTATGTAATATATGAGATTTATTATGTAAAAGGAAAATATGAAGAGTTGGTTCTCCCATGAGTTTGAGGAGAGCAAAGGTCAAGAGTCATGCATATGAAGAGTCTCATGTAAATATATATTGAAGATAAAGTTATATATTATGTATCGAAGTAGCATTGCATTTATGCATTGCTATAGTAGATGTATTTAAAAAAAAAATTTAGTGAGTTTATTTTGCATTATTTGAGTGATTTATGTTCATTGAATCCTTTGATATTCTTGAGATATTATTTGATCATGGTGATTAATAATTCTGTGAGAATAAAGGTGATTTGCTAATAGTGGTATCGAAGCCACATTTGTTAGACTTCCAAGGTAGCGCGAAATTGAATTTACCTCAGTCCAAGCGAAAGGTTTACCACAAAGGAATGTTTAAAAAAGATAATATTGAGAAGACCTTGTTGGAAAGAGCCACCTTGACTATGCCAAGTGAGAGCCAAGTCTAGGTTTGAAGAGCTATTCTACAAGAAGTCTAGAAAGAAGAAATAAGAAGAGAAGAAAGAAGATTGAGAGAAGTTGGGTTCATTGCACCCAAATATTGAAGAGGAGGGTTGAATAGATCACCCAAAGTTGAAGATAGCCAATTGAAAAGAGCACTAGAAAATGCAGAAGAGAAGAGTTTCGTGGTAAGGCAAATTTAATTATTTGAAACAAGTTATTTTATTGAAAGGAAGAAATTAAAGTGAAGAATAAAATAGTTGTTGGAAGGAGAAATTTATATTTGGAGGAAGGAGGAATTAATATTGTTGCTGGGACATATAAGAAGATTTTTTGGAGAAAGAAAATTGAAGGGAGTATAAGAGAAGAAAATTATTGAAACTCTTTTGGCTAGAAGATATTTATAAAAGAAAGCATAGTTTCTATCTCCTTCCTTTAGCCATTGGATCCTAGAATTATGTTTCCATAAGAGCTCCTCCCTTTCCCATTCTACTAACTTAGAAGAGACTTGGATTTACTATTTGCTAAACTCCTCTATAAGTCCCAAGGAACTAATTTGAGCATTCACTTACTCATGTTGGGAAACCAAACCTACCTTTTTAGCCCTCACATCCCCAAAATCATGCCAATTTCATTCCTTTATTATGGTTTTGATGAATTGTAATCTCTTAGCAAAGCAATACATTTGAGTACCAAATATTCGCTTTCATTCCCTCCACCAGTAGACAACTAATGACTTAAAAGAAGTATCTTTGAACCACATAAGATAGAATTTAAAGGGTGGGTAATTCCTAGAAAATTACCAAAGATCTAGAAAAACAAGCAAGTGGTCTGATATTGCATTATTAAGGATAAGATATTTCAGATTTACTTCTAAAGAGAGAAAGTCAATCGACATGTCATGACGATGATTTAATGTTGAATTCTATTCACCTAACAAATATTTTAAAAAATTATTAGTTTATGATTAATTCATGTGTACTTACTAAAGTTTAATATAAGTAAAACAATCTATAAAATATGAAATAAGATATCATCCTCTCTAGAACAATTCATACTTCTTTAATACACAAGAATAAATTTAGCAATTAAAAAAAAATTCCATTCTATTATGAAGTATTTGTTATCTATGTAAACATATAAACTTTTCTTCTAGAGCCCAAGAGATATCGCATAAAGAAATAATGCTCATATTACCTAGAACCTTTCTATTATATGTTTTCTTTTTTTACATGGTGGAATCAGTAGCTGCCAAAAATCTAGGAAAGTTGTCCGAATTATTATGGCTGCCACAATATTATGCATTATCCACCTTGAAAGTCGCCACACAAATCATCACACTGTTCGCCGCTATAACCACCATGCCACAATCATTTAAAACCTTTTATGCCACTGAAAGCACTAGGAAAGGGACAAGCATTGAGTCTAAAGAGGCCTGAGATTTGAACCTTGGACCTTCGCCTCCCTTACGAGGTTTAGAGGAACCAATTGATCTACACCTCGAACCTACCTTTCTATTATATGTTAAACAAATATTCTTTAATTAAAAAAACTATTCTGGAAATTTTGTGTTAGGTATACACTTTTAATTAGTTTATAATTGGGATTCACTTTTGAAAAATAAACTACATTAAGCTTTAAAATAGTTGGTATGTATTTGGGCTTTTATTCAGGAGGTTCAAGTTGAAACCTTGGTACGAGGGGACCGAGACCCTTGATAAAAACCCATATTTTTAACTCAAAATTTTATTTCATGAGGGGTACTATAGTGGTATATCTTTGGATTCTCATCTATGATATCTAAGTTCAAACCCTAATACAGGGGACTAGGTGCCCTTTCAAAAATATTAGTGTTTTACCCTAATAATTTGCCTAGAAGGGGGTAGGTAGATTGATAGTGGCCATGTGCTTGTTGGTGGACTGCCATGGTTCGATTCCCTAGAGGGTTGGGGTCCTGTTGAATTTATATTTACCTAATGGGCTAGGAGTTATAGAGGTTACCTATGCCAAAAAAACTTATTATATATGAACAAATAGATAATAATTATTATTTTAACTCAAAATTTTTTTCATATAAGGGATACTTGTAGTGGTATGTCTTTGGGTTTTCATCCAAGAGATCCAAGTTCAAACCTTAGTAGAAGGGGATTTGGACCCTTTTCAAAAAAACCCATGTTTTACCCTAATATTTTACATATAAAGGGATAGGTCGTTTGGTAGCGACTGAGTGCTTATCGATAGGTTACCTTGGTTTGATTTCTTGAAGGGTTGGGAGTCTTACGGATTATAGAGGTTCCCTATGCCAAAAAAAAGATTTTTTTTTGAAAAATAATTTTGAAAACTTAGATTAAAACAAATATCATTTACAAGTTGGGATGAGACTTCTCCAAGCCTTAGCTAAAGAGTGCACATGTTAACAACAATAAAAGAAGATTTGCATTGGAGCCAAATATCCTAAACCATATTTCTACCATGGCTGTTCACCTGTTTACAACTGTAAAAGAAGATCTACATTGGAGCACAAAAATCCTAAACCATATTTCTACAATTGTTGTCCAAATTAGCTAAACACTGGATTTGCTCACCAACCTGCCTAATCTTCTCATCCTCAATAGCCATGTCACTATGCCACTAAAATTATACCTCCTTCTTAGTACCCATATTACCAAGGAAGTCTACCACTTTATTTAGATCTCTACTCACATAAACTAGAATCACATCATCTAATTCCATCCACAATTCCTTAATTTGAGTGACAAGAATCCTCAAATAAACTAGAATCACATCATCTAATTCCCCCCATAATTCCATCTAGTTGGTACACTTCCATTTTATTTTATTTTATTGGTTGCTATGATTATGACTGAGATATAGACAAGCTATATATGCATGAAAAGATGGTGGATCCCAATGCAACTTGAACGACCTTGCCACTACTTTGAGAAGGTGTGGTGTAAAGAAGATGTGGGGATGATTTTGTGGCTCTAATTTTATAGGTGGAAGGGAATTGTTTCGATCAGTGGACTGGTTGACCAACCTATAAAAATGGTGCTTCTATAAACTGCCCTGCATAGAAATATGGACAACCTACTCAAATTCGTGGCGGTTACCTATTCCACCATGTTAAAAAAAAAATAAAAATAAAATATTATAGTCATTCTCAAATCCTGCGCATTAGTTTGAGAAGATCTTAGTATAGTTGGAATGATGTCAGATTTCACGTTCCACATTGACGCCTCATTTTCAAGGAGAAAAATAAAATTTTATTTATTTATTTATTTTGATATATATTTTTCTAATAACTAAAAGTGAGTAACAATATTACATCCTCTTTCATTTCGAGTAAATAGGGATTTCATCCAAGTTTTTTAGAGGATTGGTTACAATGTTTTAGTTGCACTAAACTATTGTAAAGAAATGTTAGCTTTTGAGGTAGATCACAATGGGAGATGGCAATCACAAGATGCATAAATATGAGAGAAAGTAAATTTATGAGATTATAAAAATATGCTATAAATAAAAATGATGGAAATGAATACAATGTTGCTATGGAGGAAATGTATACTTCATGTAAGAAGCTACATGACTACATTGTACTCCATCACTAAGGGGGTTACGCAATAATTCTACTACTACCTACTGTATCATCAATCTCTTACAATAAGCCCTTTTATAATGGAATATAGATTCCTTGGCCACCACTCTACCTAGCTGTGCAAGGGATACCTTGCACATTTACAACTTGCACATTGACACTTGTACATTTAATTCATTGCATAAAGTAACTAGATAAATTCCCTATAAAGTAATATAATTTCCTAAGTATGTACCTAAAAAGGTACATTTACATGATCCAAATGATGTAATAGACTCTAACTCTAACAAGAAAAATGAATCTAATAATTTATTTGAAGCCATGAAACACATAAATCAATGTTACTAGAACCAAGATGTAAGATACAATAGAATTTATCCTTAATTTGTTGCATCCAACATATGTGGAGGTATTATATTACTTGGTGCCTTTGTAAATATTTACTTTAGGGTATATTTAGGGTGTGTGTTTAATATTTATGTCTATAGTATGTGTCATGTAGTTAAATGTGTGAGGTGTCTAAGTGAGTTGTGTGAGTGATGTGTCAAGTTTAGAAGTAGGGAATTATGAGCAATCATGAGAGACTTTGTATTTATGTAATATGTGAGATTTATTATGTAAAAGGAAAATATAATAAGTTGGTTCTCCCATGAGTTTGAGATGAGCAAAGGTCAAGAGTCATACATATGAAGAGTCTCATGTAAATATATATTGAGGATAAAGTCATATATAATGTATCGAAGTAGCATTGCATTTATGCATTGCTATAGTAAATGTATTTTCAAAAAAAATATCAGAGAGTTTATTTTGCATTGTTTGAGTGATTTATGTTCATTAAATACTTTGATATTCTTGAGATATTATTTGATTATGGTGATTAATAAATATGTGAGAATAAAGGTGATTTGCTAATAGTGGTATCGAAGCCACATTTGTTAGACTTCCAAGGTAGCGCGAAATTGAATTTACCTCAGTCCAAGTGAAAGTTTACCACAAAGAAATGTTTAAAAGAGATAATATTGAGAAGAGCTTATTGGAAAGAGCCACCTTGACTATGCCAAGTGAGTGCCAAGTCCAGGTTTAAAGAGCAATTCTACAAGAAGTCTAGAAAGAAGAAATAAGAAGAGAAGAAAGAAGATTGAGAGAAGTTGGGTTTAGTGCACCCAAATATTGAAGAGGAGGGTTGAATAGATCACCCAAAGTTGAAGATAGCCAATTGAAAAGAGCACTAGAAAATGCAGAAGAGAAGAGTTTCGAGGTAAGGAAAATTTAATTATTTGAAACAAGTTATTTTATTGAAAGGAAGAAATTAAAGTGAAGAATAAAATAGTTGTTGGGAGTAGAAATTTATATTTGGAGGAAGGAGGAATTAATATTGTTGTTGGGAGATATAAGAAAATTTTTTGGAGAAAGAAAATTGAAGGGAATATAAGAGAAGAAAATTATTGAAATTCTTTTGGCTAGAAGATATTTATAAAAGAAAGCATAGTTTCTATCCCCTTCCTTTAGCCATTGGATCCTAGACTTATGTTTCCATAAGAGCTCCTCCTTCCTTTCCCATTCTACTAACTCAGAAGAAACTTGGATTTACTATTTTCTAAACTCCTCTATAAGTCCCAAGGAACTAATTTGAGCATTCACTTACTCATGTTGGGAAACCAAACCTACCTTTTTAGCCCTCACATCCCCAAACTCATGCCAATTTCATTCCTTTATTATGGTTTTGATGAATTGTAATCTCTTAGCAAAGCAATACATTTGAGTACCAAATATTCGCTTTCATTCCCTCCACCAGCAGACAACTAATGACTTAAAAGAAGTATTTTTGAACCACATAAGCTAGAATTTAAAGGGTGGGTAATTCCTAGCAAATTACCAAAGATCTAGAAAAACAAGCAAGTGGTCTGATATTGCATTATTAAGGATAAGATATTTCAGATTTACTTCTAAAGAGAGAAAGTCAATCGACATGTCATGACGATGATTTAATGTTGAATTCTATTCACCTAACAAATATTTTAAAAAATTATTAGTTTATGATTAATTCATGTGTACTTGCTAAAGTTTAATATAAGTAAAACAATCTATAAAATATGAAATAAGATATCATCCTCTCTAGAACAATTCATACTTATTTAATACACATAAGAATAAATTTAGCAATTAAAAAAAAATTCCATTCTATTATGAAGTATTTGTTATCTATGTAATCATATAAACTTTTTGTCTAGAGCCCAAGAGATATCACATAAAGAAATAATGCTCATATTACCTAGAACATTTCTATTATATGTTTTATTTTTTTTACATGGTGGAATCAGTAGCCACCAAAAATCTAGGAAGGTTGTCCGAATTATTATGGTTGCCACAATATTATGCGTTATCCACCTCGAAAGTCGCCACACAAATCATCACACTATTCGCATCTATAACCACCATGCCATGATCATTTAAAATATTTTATGCCACTGAAAGCACTAGGAAAGGGACAAGCATTGAGTTTGAAAAGGCCTGAGATTTTAACCTTGGACCTTCGCCTCCCTTACGAGGTTTAGAGGAACCAATTGATCTACACCTTGAACCTACCTTTCTATTATATGTTAAACAAATATTATTTAATTAAAAAAAACTATTCTGACAATTTTGTGTTAGGTATACCCTTTTCATTAGTTTATAGTTGGGGTTCACTTTTGAAAAATAAACTACATTAAGCTTTAAAATAGTTGGTATGTATTTGGGCTTTTATTCAAGAGGTTCAAGTTGAAACCTTGGTACGAGGGGACCGAGACCCTTGATAAAAACCCATATTTTTAACTCAACATTTTATCTCATGAGGGGTACTATAGTGGTATATCTTTGGATTATCATCTATGAGATCTAAGTTCAAACCCTAATACAGGGGACTAGGAGCCCTTCCAAAAATATTTGTGTTTTACCCTAATAATTTTCCTAGAAGGGGGTAGGTAGATTTATAGTGGCCAGGAGCTTGTTGGTGGACTGCCATGGATCGATTCCCTAGAGGATTGGGATCCTGTTGAATTTATATTTACCTAATGGGCTAGGAGTTATAGAGGTTACGCATGCCAAAAAAACTTATTATATATGAATAAATGGATAATAGTTATTAGTTTAACTCAACATTTATTCTTATAAGGGATACTGTAGTGGTATGTATTTGGGTTTTCATCCAAGAGATCCAAGTTCAAACCTTAGTAGAAGGGGATTGGGAACATTTAAAAAAAAAAACCCATGCTTTACCCTAATATTTTACATAGAAAGGGATAGGTCAATTGGTAGCGACCGAGTGCTTATCGATAGGTTACATTGTTTTGATTTCTTGAAGGGTTGGGAGTCTTATTGACTTCATGTTTACCCAATGGGCTAGGGATCATAGAGGTTCTCTATGCCAATTTTTTTTTTTTAAATAATTTTAAAAACTTATATTAAAACAAATATCATTTACAAGTTGGGATGAGACTTCTCCAAGCCTTAGCCAAATAGTGCACATGTTAACACTAATAAAAGAATATTTACATTGGAGCCAAATATCCTAAACCATATTTCTACCATGGCTGTTCACCTGTTTACAACTGTAAAAGAAGATCTACATTGGAGCACAAAAATCCTAAACCATATTTCTACAATTGTTTTCCAAATTAGATAAATACTGAATTTGCTCACCAACCTGCGTAATCCTCTCATCCTCAATGGCCATGTCACTATGACACTAAAATTATACCTCCTTCTCAGTACCCATATTACCAAGGAATTCTACCACTTTATTTAGATCTCTACTCACATAAACTAGAATCACATCATCTAATTCCATCCATAATTCCTTAATTTGAGTGACAAGAATCCTCAAATAAAATAGAATCACATAATCTAATTCCCTCCATAATTTCATCTAGTTGGTACACTTTCATTTCATTTTATTTTATTGGTTGCTATGATTGCGACTGATATATAGACAAGCTATATATGCATGAAAACATGGTGGATCCCAATGCAACTTGAATGACCTTGCCACTACTTTGAGAAGGTGTGGTGTAAAGAAGGTGTGGGGATGATTTTGTGGATCTAATTTTATAGGTGGAAGGAAATTATTTCGATCAGTAGACTGGCTGACCAGCCTATAAAAAGGGTGCTTCTCTAAATTGCCATGCATAGAAATATGGACAACCTACCTAAATTTGTGGCGGTTACCTATTCCACCATGTTAAAAAAAAATAAAAAATAAAATATTACAGTCATTCTCAAATCCTGTGGATAGTTTGAGAAGATCTTAGTATAGTTGGAATGATGTCAGATTTAACGTTCCACATTGACGCCTCATTTTCAAGGAGAAAAATAAAATTTTATTTATTTATTTATTTTGATATATATTTTTCTAATAACTAAAAGTGAGTAACAATATTACATCCTCCTTCCTTTCGAGTAAATAGGGATTTCATCCAAGTTTTTTAGAGGATTGATTACAATGTTTTAGTTGCACTAAACTGTTGTAAAGAAATATTAGCTTTTGAGGTAGATCACAATGGGAGATGGCAATCACAAGATGCATAAATATGAGAGAAAGTAAATTTATGAGATTACAAAAATATGCTATAAATAGAAATGATGGAAATGAATACAATGTTGCTATGGAGGAAATGGACACTCCATGTAAGAAGCTACATGATTACATTGTACTCCATCACTAATGGAGTTACACAATAATTCTACTACTACCTACTGTCTCATTAATCTCTTACAATAAGCCCTTTTATAATGGAAGATAGATTCCTTGGTCAACACTCTACCTAGCTGTACAAGGGACACCTTGCACATTTACAACTTGCACATTTAATTCATTGCATAAAGTAACTAGATAACTTCCCCATAAAGTAATCTAATGTCCTAAGTATGTACCTAAAAAGGTACATTTACATGATCCAAATGATGTAATAGACTCTAACTCTAAAAAGAAAAAGGAATCTAATAATTTATTTTAAGTCATGAGACACATAAATCAATGTTACTAGAATCAAGATGTAAGATACAATAGAATTTATCCTTAATTTGTTGCATCCAACATATGGGTAGGTATTACATTATATGGTACCTTTGTAAATATTTACTTTAGTGTATATTTTGAAGAACACAAGCTTATACTGAGAGGGGGGGGTGAACAGTATAAGACCGCTTTTTACTTTTTCCTTTAAATCAACTTTCAATTCAATATTATGCAGTGAATAGAAAGCAGTATCAATAGCAATAATCAAAGCAATGCACAAAACACCATCCACAATAGAGACACAACAATTTACGTGGTTCACCCAAAGCGGGCTACTCCACGAATAAAATATCTCACTAAATTTTATCAACTCAAAATCTGAGAATACCTTTCCCGATTACAATATTTATGGGCATCAACCCAAAGGAGACACCAATTCCCTAGCTCTGTTCTGGCTGGTGATCCTCTAGAAGACCTTTGCATCCTCTGCCCTTAGCAAATGGAACTCTATCCACAAAAGACACCTGTCTTCTCTGCTTTGGCTGGAGACCTCTATCCTCAACTCTATCACCTCCAAAGCTGGTCCTCGAAATTGCACTAAAACATAGTCCTTCGGTCTAACATAAATGTCCTCGATCTCTTTCTCTGATTTGCACCAAACACAGTCCTTCGATCTGGCACAAATGTCTTTGTCCTCTTTTTTTGGTCTTCACAAAAACACAGTCCTTCACTCTTTTTGCGCAATCATAGCTGCACTCGATCAAACTTTGACCTTTGCACCTCTGTGCAATTATAGCCACATAGTCTTCGCGCACTCTGATTCCTTGCGATCTCTTTCACTTGGAAGATTCGATAGAATGTACTCTACTCTCAGCGATCAAACTTCTTCTCTTCGCACAGTCTGTGAACGCCGCTCTTCGAACGCACACTTTGATCAATATATTTTCTCTCCAAGCAGCCCTGCTTTTATACTAATACTTTCAATATCAAAACCTTGATCTTAGTCGGTTGCTACCCTTAACTTCATCGGTTGCAAAACCCTAAACTACGTCGGCTCAAATTTAACTCTGTCGGCTTCAACCGCCTTTGTGGTTATGTAGCTTTTCTTGTGAAACTACAACATGTCGTGATATTGCAAATCCTTTGCAACCGAAGACTATCTTATGGCTTTTGTCATGATATCGCGACACTTTTTGCTTCTGCTGATGTCATTTTCACTCCTATCATGAAATCGTGACCCTTCTGACTACATGGCCTTCTTCTCTACTTTTGTCATGAAATCATGACACTACTGCCTCTGCTGACGTCATCTTCACTCCTGTCGTGAAATCATGACCCTTCTCGCTTTCTCAACCTTTTCTCGACTTGCACTAGCAAAAATGGAACATGTCACAAAATCGTGACACTTTCGCTGCCTTGAGCTTCTCTCTGCCTTACTCCCATGAAACTGGAACATGTCACGAAATCGTGATGCTTTTGTCTTCATAGCCTTCCTTTCTGCTTTTGTCACGAAATCATGACACTTCACCTATGGAAGACATGCTATCAGTTTTTGTCGTGAAATCATGACACTTCTGCTATCGTCTGCTATCTTTTCTGCCTGTCATGAAATCATGATGCTTTCAGCTTTCGTACGCTTTCTTTGTAGCCCGTCGCGAAATCGTGACGCTTCTCATTTTAGACTCTTCTCTTTGCTGCATGTCACAAAATCGTGACAGTTCTCACTTCGAGCTTTTTAGCATGTCACAAAATCGTGACTGTTCTCACTTCGAACTCTGTAGCATGTCACAAAATCGTGACTGTTCTCACTTCGAACTCTGCAGCATGTCGCGAAATCATGACACCTTTCGAGTAACTTTCTCTCTCTTTGAACTTGTCGTGAAATCATGACAGTTCACACTGTGGACTCTCTTTTCAGCATTATGTCGCAAAATCATGACATTTTTTCTTTCGAACTCCCTCTCCTGCAACATGTCGCAAAATCGTGACACTTTTCCATCCATACAATCTTCTTTGCAATATGTCATGAAATCGCGACACTTTTCCTTCTCTGCCTTCCTACACTTTTTGAGTCACGAAAATGCGACATGTTGTGAAATCGTGACACTTTCCACCTTGCTCTTCTTCTTTGCCAACATGTCACGAAATCATGACAGTTTTTCCACTTGCCTTTTTCTCTGCCTACATGTCGCAAAATCATGACAGTTTTTTCTACTTCTTCTCTCTCTTCCAACATGTCGTGAAATCGTGACAGTTTTGCCAGCTCTTTCTCTCTCCTCAAACATGTCGTGAAATCATGACAGTTTTTCTTTCCTGCTGCATACCTTTTCTTACTTGTCTTTTTCTTTGATCTTTTGCAAATGGGCTACTCTGATATTCTTGGAAACTCACTGTCCATGCTCTGAATAATCTGACATTAAATCAAATTCCTTCAAGAGCTTCGTGAAATCAATGACAACTTCTACACTTGAGCAAAGGTAATGTACCCAAGGTACCCAAAATTGCCATCAATCTCCCCCTTTGTCATTGATGGCAAACCTTTACTGAAAACACATCTCAAGAGCCAAAACTGAAACCAGCTGTGCTAACACTGAGAATCTGCCTTTGAGGTTTTGCTCCCCCTTACTCATATCTCTCCCCCTTTGTCATCAATGGCAAAGGGTCACCTTTGGGGCTTGGGACTAAGAATGAGCCTCTTAGCTTAGTCCCTACCCCACCTCCTGATGAGGTGATTAAAACAAGGGTGGGAGTAAAACTCCCATTAGGCACTGATCATCATCAGTGTCTATAACTTCCTTGCCAGGCCTTCTCTTGAACTCATTGTCCATTTTCTTGTTCCTGTTACTGTTCTTGTTCTTGTTCTTGTCCCTGTTTTTGTTCATGCCTTGATCCTTGGACTTGTTCATACCACTATTTTTGTTCCTGTACCTTGGAAGATCAGATCTACACTGTCTAGCTGTGTGACCTCTATTGTTGCACTTATAACAGGTAACAATGTTATTTCTTTTAGGCATACCTATTTTTTGAAACTGTCAGTTCTACCCAAACCTGTTATGATTAATCTTGTTCTAGTCGAGCCTATTATTTATCTCACAATAGACTGCCTTGTGCCCGAACTATTGACAAGAGTAGCAATACCCTCGAAAGAAACTAGCACTTTTGAATTTGTCATTTACTTTCTTCACTTGAGCCATGCAATGTACAACCATGTGACCAAACCTGTGACATGCAAAACATCTGTCATGAAATTTTCTTTTATTCGACCTCTTGAGTCCCAAAAACTTCTTCTTTTCAATATAAATTTTGTTTTCTGTTTCTGCGCATCTATCACTCACGGACTCATGATCTGAAGTACTTTCTTCATAAAAAATCTCTTCCTTTTGGAATCTCTTGCTAGATTCCCCAACTTGTTCCTTGTGCGGCTCAACAAAACCAAGGCCTGTTTTATTTGTTGGTTTTCTTTGACCTTTGATGAAAGACTTAACCCTTTTAGAGCTATCTTGAAACTTGTACAACTTATCCTTGTAATATTTAGTTTCCACTTCCAAAGAAGCCATTTTCTATTCCAACTCACTAAATTTAAGAACCTTAGACTCTGACTCAACCTTGAGTTCTTGATTCTTAGCTATAGAGAAATCAAGATTTTATATAAGATCATCTCTTTCCATGCAACATTCATCTAACTTATCCTGGAGTCTGGCATTCTTCTTTCTTTCCTTTTTCAAAGCACTAAGAGCACTACTAAGTTCACTTTCAAGATCCTTTATTTTCTTGCTTTCTGAATCATCGAAACCTTTTTCAGATTTCTTATCACTAGAGGTGCTACCCTTTTCAAAAACCATACATGCATCTTCCTTATCATTTTCTGAAGCATCCTCATACATACTAGCAACCAATTCATTATTTGTGCAATCATCCTCAAGGTGACCAAAATTTCCACATCTAAAACATTTCATGATAATGAATCTATGTTTCGGTTCTTCCTCTTTTTTTGATATGAACAACATCTCATTTTTATCATCACTAGAAGAACTTTCACTATCACTGCTTGAACACTTACTAGCTTTGTCTAGGTAGAAGCTCTTCTTGTGCTTGTGAGAATGCCTCTTTCCGTGATTGCTATACTCATCTTTGTTCTTCCTGTGATGCTTGTGCTTTTTAGAATCCTTGCTCTTAGAATCCTGTTTATCTTCATCACTTTCATACTTAGAAACAGTACAGTCAGTAGCATAATGACCAAACTTTCCACAATTGAAACATCTTATATTCTTCATGCTTTTGTGTTTTCTAGAGAACTTGCCTTTCTTGCTATAATATGCCTCTTCATCACTAGAAGACTCATCACTCTCTTGAATCTGTTTGCCCTTTGATTTCTTGGTAGCTTTGAAAGCTACCTCTTTATTGAATTCAAATTTCACTTGAGTTCTCAACTCAAATGCTGCAAGTATACTATGGAGCTCATCTTTTTTCAACTTATCTAAATCTTTAGCTTCCTTAATAGCAAAAATATTTTCACTAAATCTATTAGGAAGAGATCTTAAAATCTTATCACAAACATCATTTTCAGCAAGCTCAAGACCTAAGTCTTTCATGGAGTTAACAACCTCATCCATACGAAGCATGTAGTCACTAATATTTTCATCATCATTCATCTTGAGTTGTTCAAACATACCTTTGAAGTGTCTTAACTTGGCCTTTCGGACATTTACATCACCTGTGTGAACCACCTATAGTTGTTTCCACATTTCACTAGCTGTCTTGCAGTGAATCACCTTGGTAAGATCTGCTTTCTATAAGCCTTTCAGGATTGCATTCATAGATTTTGAATTGCTGTGATGTAGGAGCCTATCTTCTTTAGTATATGGACCATTTACAGGAATAGTGTACCCATCTTCAATTACTTCCCATACCTCATTACCAAGTGCCATTAGATGAACCTTCATCCTTGCACTCCAAAGATCGAAATCTGACCCGTCAAGAATAGGTGCTGCATTACCACTTGAATAATCCATTGTGTTATTTACTAGCTTTTCCTTCAAGATGTTAAAATTTTCGAAGGCACTCTCTCTAATACCAATTGAAGAACACAAGATTATACCGAGAGGGGGGTGAACAGTATAAGACCACTTTTTATTTTTTTCTTTAAATCAACTTTCAATTCAATATTATGCAGTGAATATAAAGTAGTATCAATAGCAATAATCAAAGCAATGCACAAAACACCATCCACAATAGAGACACAACAATTTATGTGGTTCACCCAAAGCGGGCTACTCCACGGATAAAATCTCTCACTAAATTTTATCAACTCAAAATTTGGGAATACCTTTCCCGATTACAATATTTATGGGCATCAACCCAAAGGAGACATCAATCCCTTAGCTCTATTCTGGCTGGTGATCCTCTAGAAGACCTTTGCCTCCTTTGCCCTTAGTAAATGGAAATCTATCCATAGAAGACACCTGTCTTCCCTTCTCTGGCTAGAGACCTCTATCGTCAACTCTATCACCTCCAAAGCTGGTCCTCGAAATTGCACTAAAACACAGTCCTTTGGTCTAGCACAAATGTCCTCGATCTCTTTCTTTGATCTGCACCAAACACAGTCCTTCGATCTGGCACAAATTTCTTTGTCCTCTTTTTTTGGTCTGCACAAAAACACAGTCCTTCGCTCTTTTTGCGCAATCATAGCTACACTTGATCAAACTTTGACCTTTGCACCTCTGTGCAATTACAGCCGCATAGTCTTTATGCACTCTGCTTCCTTGTGATCTCTCTCACTTGGAAGATTCGACAGAATGTACTCTGCTCTCGGTGATCGAACTTCTTCTCTTCACATAGTCTACAAACGCCGCTCTTCGAACGCACACTTTGATCGATATATTTTCTCTCTAAGCAGCCTTGCTTTTATAATAATACTTTCAAGATCAAAACCTTGATCTTAGTCGGTTGCTACCCTTAACTTCATCGGATACAAAAACCTAAACTGTGTCGGCTCAAATTTAACTTTGTCAGCTTCAACTGCCTTTGTGGTTCTCTAGCTTTTCTTGCGAAACTACAACATGTCATGATATCGCAACACCTTTGCAACCGAACACTATTTTATGGCTTTTGTCGCAATATCATGACACTTTCTACTTCTACTGATGTCATCTTCACTCCTATCGTGAAATTGTGACCCTTCTGACTACATGGCCTTCTTCTCTGCTTTTGTCATGAAATCATGACACTACTACATCTACTGATGTCATCTTCACTCCTATCATGAAATCATGACCCTCTCACTTTCTCAATATTTTCTCGGCTTGCACTAGCGAAAACGTAACATGTCACAAAATCGTGACACTTTCGTTGCCTTGAGCTTCTCTCTGCCTTAATCCCACGAAACTGGAACATGTCACAAAATCATGATGCTTTTGTCTTCATAGCCTTCCTTTCTGCTTTTATCACGAAATCGTGAAACTTCACCTATGGAAGACATGCTATCAATTTTTGTCATGAAATCATGACACTTCTACTGTCGTCTGCTATCTTTTCTGCCTGTCACAAAATCGTGACGCTTTTAGCTTCTGTATGCTTTCTTTGTAGCCTGTCGCGAAATCATGATGCTTCTCATTTTAGACTCTTCCCTTTGCTACATGTCACGAAATTGTGACGGTTCTCACTTTGAGCTTTTCAGCATGTCGCAAAATCATGACTGTTCTCACTTCGAACTCTATAGCATGTCGTGAAATCGTGACTATTCTCACTTCGAACTCTGCAGCATGTCTCAAAATCATGACACCTTTTGAGTAACTTTCTATCTCTTCAAACTTGTCGTGAAATCGCGACAGTTCACACTGTGGATTCTATTTTCAGCATTATGTCACAAAATTGCGACATTTTTTCTTTCGAACTCCCTCTCCTGCAACATGTCGCGAAATCGTGACACTTTTCCGTCCATACAATCTTCTTTGCAATATGTCGTGAAATCGTGACACTTTTCCTTCTCTGCCTTCCTGCACTTTTCGAGTCACGAAAATACGACATGTCGCGAAATCGCGACACTTTCCACCTTGCTCTTCTTCTTTGCCAACATGTCACGAAATCGTGACAGTTTTTCCACTTGCATTTTTCTCTGCCAACATGTCGCGAAATCATGATAGTTTTTCCTGCTTCTTCTCTCTCTTCCAACATGTCGCGAAATCATGACAGTTTTGCCAGCTCTTTCTCTCTCCTCAAACATGTCGCGAAATCACGATAGTTTTTCTTGCCTGCTGCATACCTTTTCTTACTTGTCTTTTTCTTTGATCTTTTGCAAATGGGCTACTCTGATCTTCTTGAAAACTCACTGTCTATGCTCTGAATAATCTGACATTAAATCAAATTCCTTCAAGAGCTTCTTGACATCAATGACAACTTCTACACTTGAGCAAAGGTAATGTACCCAAGGTACCCAAAATTGCCAACATATTTAGGGTGTGTGTTTAATATTTATGTCTATAGTACATGTCATGTAGTTAAATATGTGAGGTGTCTAAGTGAGTTGTGTGAGTGATGTGTCAAGTTTAGAAGTAGGGAATTATGAGCAATCATGAGAGACTTTGTATTTATGTAATATGTGAAATTTATTATGTAAAAGGAAAATATGAAGATTTGGTTCTCCCATCAGTTTGAGATGAGCAAAGGTCAAGAGTCATACATATGAAGAGTATCATGTAAATATATATTAAGGAAAAAGCTATATATTATGTATCAAAGTAGCATTGCATTTATGCATTGCTATAGTAAATGTATTTTCAATAAATTTTTCAAAGAGTTTATTTTACATTTTTGAGTGATTTATGTTCATTGAATCCTTTGATATTCTTGAGATATTATTTGATCATGGTGATTAATAAATATATGAGAGTAACGGTGATTTTCTAATAGTGGTATCAGAGCCATAATTTTTAGACTTCCAAGGTAGCACAAAATTGAATTTACCTCAGTCCAAGCAAAAGGTTTACCACAAAGGAATGTTTAAAAGAGATAATATTGAGAAGAGCTTGTTGGAAAGATCCACCTTGATTATGCCAAGTGAGTGCCAATTCGAGGTTTGAAGAGCAATTCTACAAGAAGTCTAGAAAGAAGAAATAAGAAGAAGAAGAGAATAAAGAAGATTGAGAGAAGTTGGGTTGAGTGCACTCGAAGATTGAAGAGGAGGGTTGAATAGATCACCCAAAGTTGAAGATAGCCAATTGAAAAGAGCACTAGAAATTGTAAAAGAGAAGAGTTGCTAGGTAAAGCAAATTTAATTATTTGAAACAAGTTATTTTATTGCAAGGAAGAAATTCAAGTGAAGAATAAAATAGTTTCTTGGAGTAGAAATTTATATTTGGAGGAAGGAGGAATTAATATTGTTGCTGGGAGATATAAGAAGAATTTTTGGAGAAAGAAAATTGAAGGGAGTTATAAGAGAAGAAAATTATTAAAACTCTTATGGCTAGAAGATATTTATAGAAGAAAGCATAGTTTCTATCCCCTTCATTTAACCATTGGATCTTAGAATTATGTTTCCATAAGAGATCCTCCTTCCTTTCCCATTATACTAACTCAGAGGAGACTTGGATTTCCTATTTGCTAAGCTCCGTTATAAGTCCCAAGGAACGAATTTGAGCATTCACTTACCCAATTTGGGAAACAAAACCTACTTTTTTAACCCTCACATCTCCAAACTCATGCCAGTTTCATTCCTTAATTATGGTTTTGATGAATTGTAATCTCTTAGTAAAGCAATACATTTGAGTACCATATCTTAGCTTTCATTCCATCGACCACTAGACACCTAATGTATTAAAGGAAGTATCTTTGAACCACATAAGCTATAATTTAAAGGGTGGGTAATTCCTAGCAAATTACCAAAGATCTAGCAAAAAAAGCAAGTGGTTTGATCTTGCATTATTAAGGATAAGAGATTTTAGATTTACTTCTAAAGAGAGAAGGTCAACTGACATGTCATGAAGATGATTTTATAATGATTTCTTTTCACATAACAAATATTTTAAAGAATTATTAGTTTATGATTAATTCATGTCTACTTACTAAAGTTTAATATAAATAAAATCATCTATAAAATATAAAATAAGATATCATCCTCTCTTGAACAATTCATACATATTTAATACACCTAAGAGTAAATTTACCAATAAAAAAAAAATTGTTCTCTTTTGAAGTATTTGTTATCTATGTAAACATACAAACTTTTCTTCTAGAGCCCAAGAGATATCATTTAAATAAATAATGCTCATATTAACTAGAACCTTTCTATTATATGTTTTTTTTTAATTTTACATGGTGGAATCGGTAGCTACCACGAATCCAGGTAGGCTATCCAAATTTTTATGGCCGCCACAATATTCTACATTGTTCACTCCGGAAGCCACCACATAGATCTCCACATAGTATGCCCCTATAACCACCATTCCATGATCATTTCAAACCTTTTATGCCACTGAAATAGGAAAGGAACAAGCATTCAGTCTGATGAGGCCCGAGATTTGAACCTTGGACCTCCACCCTCCTTACGGGGTTTGGAGAAACCAATTGGTATACACCTCATACCTACCTTTTTATTATATGTTAAACAAACATTCTTTAATTAAAAAAAATATTTTGACAATGCTATGTTGGGTATACACTTTTCATTAGTTGATAGTTGGGATTCAATTTTGAAAACTAGACTACATTAAAATATAAAATAGTTGGTATATCTTTGGGTTTTATTTAGGAGACTCAAGTTCAAACCTTGGTACGAGGGGATTGAGACCCTTGATAAAAACCCATATTTTTTACTCAAAATTTTGTCTCATGAGAGGTACTATAGTGGTATATCTTTGGATTTTCATCTATGAAATCTAAGTTCAAAATCTAATATAGGGGACTAGAAGCCCTTTCAAAAACACTAGTGCTTTACCCTAATACTTTGCCTAGAAAGGAATAGGTATATTGGTAGTTGCTAAGTGCTTGTTGATGGGCTACCATGGTTCGATTCTCTAGAGGATTGGGTTCCTATTGAATTTTTATTTACCTAGTGGGATAGGAATTATAGTGGTTACCTATGCCAAAAAAAACTTATTATATATGAATAAATGGATAATAATGATTAGTTTAACTCAATATTTTGTTCCTATAAGGGATACTGTAGTGGTATGTCTTTGGGTTTTCGTCCAAGATATCCAAGTTCAAACCTTAGTAGAAGGGGATTGGGACCCCTTTCAAAAAAACCTATGCTTTACCCTAATATTTCACATAGAAAGGGATAGGTTGATTGGTAGCGGTTGAGTGCTTATAGATGGGTTGCCTTGGTTCAATTTCTTGAAGGGTTGGGGGTCCTATTGAATTCATCTTTATCCAATGGGCTAGGGATTAAAAATGTTTCCTATGCAAAAAAAGTTATATATAAATAAATGGATAATAATTAATAATATTAAAAATAAATTAATATAAATGATATTGTGTTTTAAGAAACATATGTGTAAATAAGAAGTAAGTTTTATTTTCTCTTATTTTAAATTTATGGAGAAGAACATGGTACAAATGCAAGCAAGGAGGAATGCCACATTTTCTTATTACAAATTTTTGATTTTTTTTTTAAAAATAAAATATTCTTATGAAGAAAAGCTAGGTAGCATGAAGGAAAGTGGTTTTTGAAATCCCTAACTAGAAAGAAGGGTGCCCTAGCTAGAAGCAAGAATTCCCTAGTTGGGGACAAGATAAAGAGAAAGTATACAATGATTCCTATCCAAGTAGAAGATGTTATACAAGAAGTTATTATCAAGGATGAAATGATTGAGCATGACATAATGGTTCTTAAAAGCAAAGGGTTAATATGTAAGTTTCGTAAATACTAGTTAGGATTTTCAGGGATTCAAAATTGGATCAAGTGGAAGCAAGGATTGAATTCAAATTATTGCATGAATTTTCTTCTAAAAAGAGTCTTCTCTCATTTATAAATTAGGGATAAACTAATGGGTGATGACCCATGGTTTAGGGGGAGAGATTCCCCATATTTAGTACCATAGAGTTAGAATTCTTCGTTGGAAATAGAAACTATTAAAATGATCTTAGTGTGAGTTAGGTTTTTTGGACTCCCATATTAAATTATTAATAAGGAGGTTATGAAGAATATTGGAAATACTCTGCTAGAGTTCATCCAAGAGGTACCAACTACAAAGAAGTGAAAGCATATTGTATATACACACATGTGTTGCCATGTGCATTTCAAAATCTTTTCCATAATTTATTAAGATTAAATATGAATTAGGAGAATGTGATCAACAAAATATTATAAAAACATTGCATTCTAATGTCATGAATTTTATGAGATTGAAAAATGAAAAGAGATTGCAAAGTGAAAATAATGAAGAAAGAGATGAAAACTTTTGGTCATGAGATAAACTTCTAGATGAAACAAGAAAATTATAATATAGTAGTCTAATCCAAGATTAAATCAAGGATAGTTGCAAAGAGAAGCATGAACAAGATGTTTTGGGATAGGATTCAACCTTAATCATACTAAATATTCTCTTAAATAATTTTTAACTATTGAATGAGTCCTTAATCATGAAAACCATTATAATCACTTATCTTTAGCCAAAACTATCTCTCTAAATGGGCTTGATTAGAATGAAATTTTTTTTGATAGCCTAGATTTTATTTTTCTTAATACCTATGATCATCAATTTATATGTCACATTAGGATGAATTGGCTAACCTTAGATTATCTCAATATTATTGTTCACAAGCATCTCGCCATTGGGATAAACAAATATTGACTCTTCCTTTATCAATCAACAACACATCGAAGACTACCTCATCCAAAACCAAATTTACTTGGAGGGATCCTTCTCTCAAATAATGATATAGCAATATTGCAAGATCCAAGTAGAGATTAGTAGCTCATAAATCTAGTTCAAATAGACATAGAAAGTTTAGGTGTCTTACCGACACCTCCTTGATTAGAGATCATAGATATCTCACATTTTGATAGAAGAAACTATAGACATCAATATTAGGGATCATGATAAGCCCCAAATTCTTAGATTAGGCAAGGCATTGACAATGGAAGAACAATATCAATATACAAATCTACTAATATAATTTAAACATATCTTTGCTTCGTCATATGCTAAGATGCTAAGTTTAGATCCATCCTTAGTTGCTCATCATTTGGTTGTGACCCCTGATGCAAAACCTATAAAATAGAAATTGTAAAATATCCATTCAAAATTTCTCTTCTTATCAAAGAAGAGCTCCATAAGCTTCTTGATGTTGATTTTATCAAAACCATTAATTATTATGATTGATTTCAAGTAATTTTCTAGTTTCTAAGAAAATTGAGAGCATTAATATTGAGGAATTTTACATTATTTAGTACATGCTAATGTACCCCCATGGTACAATTATAATATGTAATAGATTAGGGCCGAGTCTATATTTTATAAGTATGATTTATATTTCCCCTTTTATGTAAGTGTTAATGTGCAGGAAATGCACAAGTGTCATGTAAGTTAAAGTGCAAGTGTATATTGAGAGAATGTGCACAAGTGTCATGTATGTAAGAGTGCAAATATGTAATGTGAGGATGTGTACAAGTGTCTTATATTAGGAGTACATGTAAAATTGCAAGAGTCATGTATATGTGTGCAAGTGTATTAGAGTCAAGTATCCATGAAGAGTCTTATATGCAAGTGGCAAGATGATAAGCCAAGTGAGACTTATCATCTAGAGAGAAATAGTCAAGTACTTGAAGAGTCATATTACTATGGTTATGTCATGGAGGTAATACTCCATGAGAAAAATTCAAGGAGAAAAAATAGTGTAATCTATTTTAGAGATTGAGTTTGAAATAAAGCTTGTATACAAATTTGAGCAATTAATATTGTAAGTTTTTTCATGCATAGTTCATGAATAACTTAGGCCATTGTGGGTGAAATTTTACACCTCCTCACCCACTCTTCTTTTTTGAAGATGATGACATGTTAGAGTTGGCCAATTTTGAAGCATTTATGGTTGAGGTAGATTTCAAGGATCAAGTGGATGGATAGAAGAGCAAAATGTTTGGAAACGAATAAGTCTAGAATTAGACAAAGAATAGGGTAGGGGCATGATAAAAGATGACCCAAAATCACCACCCTTCTAGGATAGAATATTGGTATCCTAAATACCCATGTAAGAGAAGCATAAAACAACATAGTTATAAGCTCTAAATTCCTACCCCAAAATTTGGATGAAACTTTGGGAATGCATGATCAAATACCTGATCCTAATCACCCGTCCTCCTTGATAGTGGGTGGAAGATTGGAAAATTGGTGAATGAAGGAGAATATCCAAAATATCACCCAAGGATGAGAGCATCATACATCAGGATGAAAGCTTCGAGGATACCTAAAAGTAAACATTAAAGACCTCAGCTACTTGGTACAAGCAACTGATGGGTACGAGAAAGAAATTTGAAATATATAGATTCAAAGGTGACCAATATCTGATATTTTTATGGCATGAAAGATAAAGTAGATTGAAATATTAAGAAGCTATCAGAATTATCGAGGGACTGAACTAGTGCAGAAGCACCTAACTCCTTTTGGACAACCACCATCCCTCTAGAGCAGAGCATTAACAGATCTTTTGACTATTCCAATATGATTCTTCCCACCAAGTGCCATCAATGTTGTGATTTAAATTTATTATAAAATCTTCTATAAATTGTGGAATGTCTGCCATTCCAAAGGATGGCTTTGTAGCCTTTATAATTCATATTTAATTCTTCTTTGCATTGTAAATAATAGTATATTACTGTTTGGTCTCTCAATCTGTCTTCACTTCTATGTTTGCTTAAATATTGATGTTTATTTTTGTGATGGTTGTCTGAGCTTGTTCACTTAATTTTGCTATCTAGATTTTTTGGGTTTGACTAGGTGGTTCTAGAATTCACATTCATTCTTGGGCATTGAAGTTTTATTTTTGTTAAATTCAATCGGGTGGGAGTGCTCTCATTCTGTTATCTATATTTCATGCACCCTCTTTCTGGTTCTAGAATTTGCCCTTGCTTGTTGTGTTGAACAATATGTGAGGATGAGATGAGCTGATCTGTTAGGTGGTTTGCTACTGTTTGCATTGACGATGTCAAACATGTGTGTCTTAATGTAGCCATACCCCATCCTTATTAGTTCCAGCTATGACATCCTTTTACTTTCTTTCTTGTTCCCTTTTCCCCTTTTCCCCTTTACGATATAGGTAGTTAGAACCAAAGGAGTCAGCATTATCCAAATATTGATTGCCCCTACCTCTCCTAGGATAATCAACTGTTCAATACTGGTCGAGGACCACTGGGCATGCTATCGCTCATCCAATGCCTATTTTTGCACCAACAATTTTTGGTGACTCTGTTGGGGAACTCATTGAGTTTCTATGTTTAAGAAAATTAAATTTTGGTGATACTCTGGTTTACCTATATCCAATTTAATCATTTGGTGACTCCCTTGTGTGGTAGATCTAAATTTTTAAGATTCATTACCTTTTGTGCTCAAAGTTCCCCATTTCTTGAACAACTCATGGTTTGATGAGCAACCCTAACCTTGCTAGTGGTGGAAGTATACTCATATGGTGACTCCAAATTGGTGGTATAAACTAAAGGCTCTAAGGGACTAGTGCTTTAATGACCCAACCAAATTATCCCTGTTAGAATAATTTGGGTGCACTCAGCCTTCATGCTTGGCATGATATTCTTGAGGCTTCCCTAAAAATCTTACCAAGTTTTGATGGCACTAAGAAAATTGCATATGAACATTGTCAAGATATAGCCTCTCTCTCCATTATCTACAACATCATACATGAATATGTGATGTTAATATTTCTCATTCTCTTTCTATCAGAGGAAGAGCATTGCTATGGTACAAAACATTAGAGGAGGGAAGTATTCATGCATGGACTATCTTGGAAAAATCACTCATCGATACTTTTGATGATTCAGGGGATATGACCTTGACGCTAAATAATTTATTCTTTTATGAAAAGAGGGTCTCAAGAAAGCATCATCGATTTTAAAAATCATTTTGAAAGAACTTGGAAGAGGATCCCCCATGAACTCCAACTGACCTCTGCTAAGGCATACCATTGTTATATCTGGACTCTCTATTCAGAGTTAAAATTTCTCATACAATTGGCAAAGGGAAGAAATATTCCCAAAAAATTATAGGGAAGTTGTTATGGCTGAAAACAAATTAATGCAAGTTAAAGAGTTGTTCTCCAATGATATTTCTCTTCTATGCTAGATCCAAATGCAAGGGAAATAGGAGGTTGATCAAATGGCCAAAAATCTTGAGCAGAGAGCTAATATAGCAATGTTTCCCCAGTAAGTAGTAATAGGGGGCCATGGGTCATCATTTCTAGCAGATGATCCTAGGAGAGTTGAAGAACTGGTTTTAGATCCGCTAGTCTCAAGTGATAAGTGGTTTCCCTCCTGATTAAATGATTCAAGTATTAGATCTCACTAGGTAGATACTTACCCTAGGCTATTTGGTTTGATAATCCCAAAGGAAAGTACTACACTCAGATGGCACTCCATAAAACCTGGAAGTAATTACAGGTCATGTCAGGATCAACATAAGGAACAACTAAAGTTACGTGTAATTTGGTTTTGAACATTGTAGATTCACTGGATGATCCTGGGATGGGTCTATGGTTGTGGTGTGCCAATTGCACCATAATTTTGTGTATATAAATCAACAATTACATAAAAGGTGCATAAGGCACATGGCCATTATGTCATATTGTATCTTAGTGACTCAATATCTTCAAAAAGTATCCATAACTTTTGAGTGTTCCCTCACCATAATATACCTCTCTGATTTTATTTCCTTTTCTTTCTTTTGAATTCATAGCCCAATGGACAAGGACATGATAGAAAGGACTAAAATTTTATATTTGAAAATCTAGAATGGCATAGATAAGCAAAGAAACATGTCAGCATGAGAAACGACACACAATAAACTTCATTATATATACCTCAAAAGGTTATATATAAGTTGATGCAACTAAATAGCTATCATGGCATACCCACGGTTACAAATGAGGTTTTCACTAAAGCATGCAAAAGGAAAAAATGATTCAAGAATAGGTAGATTGCCAAAATTACATGTTTACTTTGTGGTCTGCTTTCCATGGCAACCTGTCTATTCTTGAATTTACTTTGTGCTATAATGGAGTATGTCTATGTGTGAAAAATGCCTAAAGATACCCCATGAATATTGTAAATCTACTTTACTTTTTTATGGGGTATGTTTGGCATTGTGTCCCCTCTTATCTTTCCATTTCATTGTGTTTTTGTAGTTTGGCTACTATTTTTCTAATAACTAAACTGCTCATCCTTTTGGATAGCCTTGTTCATAGCCATCCTACAAATATCCCCTCTCTATGATCCTCCCCTTTCGCTACTTTCTACTTTGTTGTTTTCCTTGTATTTCCCCCATTGGCCCGATTCCTCATTTATCGTGCAATCCTTCTAGACTATTTTTGTTGATAATTTCTTCATTCCTTTCTTTTTTCCTCATGATCCATTCTCGCCAAAGGATGTCCTTCTGGGTTCCTCTATCCCATAGAGTGGAAGACCCCTGTAAGTCGCCAAGAGTGTGGATGAAATTTTAAACCTCCTAACCCACTTTATTTTTTAAAGTTGATGACATGATAGAGCCAACCATTTTTGAGGCATTGATGGTTGAGGTAGATTTCAAGGATTAAGTGGATGGATGAAAGAGCAAAATTTCTAGAAATGACTAAGTCTAGAATCAAATGAAAAATTGGGTAGGGGCATGATCAAAGATGACCCCAAATCCCTGCCCTGCCTGGACGGAATATTGGGATCCTAAATACCTGGGTAAGAGAATAAAACCATAACATAGTTATGTATCCTAAATTCTCACCCCAAAAATTGGATGAAACTTTGAGAATGCATGATCAAAGTCTTGATCCCAATCACCGATCCTCCTCGATAGCAGGTGAAATATTGGGAAATTGGTCCATGAAGGAGCATACCCAAAATATCGTCCAAGGCTAAAAGAATCACATGTCAGGATGAAAGCTTTGAGGATCCCCAAAAGTGAACATTAAAGACCTCAACTACCTAGTACAGAAAACTGATGAACGCGAGAAAGAAATTTGAAACATATAGCTTCAAAGGTGACCAATATATGATATTTTTGTGGCATGAAAGGGTAAAGTAGATTGAAATATTAAGAAGCTATTAGAATGATCGAGGGACTAGAACAATGTAGAAGCACCTAACTCCTTCCAGATAGCCACCATCCCTCTAGAGCAAAGTATCAGTAGATCTTTCGACTGTTCCAATATGATTCTTCCCACCAAGTGCCATCAATGTTGTGATTTGACTTTATTATAAAATATTCTATAAATAGTGGAATGTTCACCAGTACAAAGGGTGGCTCTGTGGCCTTTACAATTAATATGTATTTCTTCTTTGCCTTGTAAATAATAGTATATCATTGTTTGGTCTCTCAATATATCTTCACTTCTATTTTTTCTTAAGTATGGATGTTTATTTTTGCGATGGTTGTCTGAGCTTGTTCACTTAATTTTGCTATCTAAATTTTATGGTTATGGCTGGGAGGTTTTAGAATTTGCATCCATTCTTGGGCATCGAATTTTTATTTATATTAAATCCTATCAAGTGGGAGCACTCTAATTATGCTATCTAGATTTCATGCACCCTCCCACTGGTTCTAGAATTTGCCCTTGCATGCTACATCGAATGATAAGTAAGGATGAGATGAGCTGATTTGTTAGGTGGTTTATTGTTGTTTTCATCGATGACATTGAACATATGTGTCTTGATGTGGCCATACCCTGTCCTTGTTAGTTCTAGCTGTGACATCCCTTTGCTTTCTTTATCATTACATTTTTCCCTTTTCCCATTTGTGGTGTAGGTAGCTGAAACCGAAGGAGTTAGCCTTCTCTGGAGATCGACTGCCATTGCCTCTCTCGAGCCAAGCAACTGTTCAATGCTGGTCGAGGACCGTTGGGTGCGCTCCCAATCATTTGGTGCCTTTTTTCACACCAACATCCATTTACATTAATATTTTATTATATAAATGAATGTTATTTTTAGTATTATATAGGCCTTGATATACATATTAATTTTCTCATATATTATTTTACTCATTATATGGTTATTTTGACCTTTAATATTTTGGAATTTTATATTGGAACTTGTGATATTTTGTGGTAGTAAGGCTTAAAAAGCCAACAGTGGTATTAGAGCTACCACTTGACTCTATCCATTTTGATAGAGTTCATTTTAGCCACCATTATCAATATTTAACTTTATCCACTTTTGATAAAGTTAATTTAGAGTCTATCCACTTTGAAGGTAGTGCAAACTTGGAATCTAATTTTAAAGGTCTTATTGAGTAGAATTTTAGGGCACAAGGATTAGTCACCGTGACATAGATAATAGAGTATTTCCACTTGGTTGAAGGAAAACTAGTGAATATTAGGACTCATCTATATTGAAGAAAAGAGCCAACTTAGGAGGAAATTTGGACATATTGATAGAGGAAGCCAACTCAAAAGAAAATTTGGATATTGAAGATTGAGGAAGAACCAAATAAAGAGAAATTTGATCATTCGGGGATGTTCAAAGTCACCCTGACATTAATATTGGGTTATCTAGCAAGGAGGAGAATCTAGGTGTGACCTAAGACATTGTAAAAAGTTACAAAATATTTCAGATAGATAGAGGAGCAACATTGCTACACAGGTTGAGAAGCTTCCTATAGAGATAGAGAATAATTTTAGCTTCTAGATATTGATAAACATTCAAAGCTTCTTAAGTACATAGATTTGAAGCAAAAAATTAAGCATAGAGAGAAGTAGGAGAAGAAAGAATTGTAGCTTTCTAAGTTAAAGGAACAGTGAATAATCAGGTTGACTAAATTGACCTTGACATTTTTTAAGCATTCATAAGCACAGAGTAGAGAATAAGGAAATATATTCCGAGGATGCATTGAAGAACTAATTTGACTAAATATATGTTTATATCATTTTAGGCTTGGCCACAAATCACTTTTTGAAATAGTTTCTTCAAGGTAGACACTTATTACAATAGTGAAGGAAATAAGTCTAAATAAAAAAGGAGGCCATACTATCTATGCCAATATAAAAGTTAAGAGTATAGATATTTAGGTGCTATTATTCAAGATTATATAGTGAATCACTGTCAAGTTATCAAGCACTGGTTTGGTGCTAGTCTTTAGAGAATAGAAGACATTGTTTAGCTCAAAGAAGGTACCTATTCTCTAAGAAAAAATAGATGATATATGAGCTATAGTTCAAACATGACAAGAAGTAAAGAATGGAGAGCTAAAGTAAATAACAAAGACCTAAAGGTATAGATATCCTTCTAAAGAGAAATGTGAGTGAGCAACATCTAATATGTAAAAGTGAAAGACATCTAGTCATCTCTAGAGAATATATATCTAGTTATCATTGAGAAACAAATGCTTAACCATTAGAAGGATCAAGTGGATTGGCCATTCAACCACCATAAAAAATAGCAAAGGTCGACCACCTTCAGAAGAAGCAAGTTACTTGGCTATCCAATCACCATCTAAAGAAGATAATGGTCTCCTCCAATAAAGAGAATATTAGGTTACATTCAACCTATAGCAAATAGAAGACTAGAAAACATTTATCCTCCAACAAAGAGAAGACCAAGAGATGTTCGACCTCCAACAAAGAGAATATTGAGAGATGTTCGACCTCCAATGAAGAGAAGTTTGGAAGACGTTCAACCTCCAATGAAAAAGTGTTTAGGAGATGTTTGACCTCCATCGAAGAGAAGTTAAAGATACATTCAGACTCTCACAAAAAGTGATTATTTAACTTCATATAAAGAAAGAGCATTTAAGGCAAGCAGAGGAAAGGGCATTTGAGGAAAGATAAGTGTTTGAGGTGAGACAATGTAAAAAGTGTTAGTGCAAAGAGTGACATTCAAGGTGAGAGCTATTGAGAAGAAAAATTTAGTGTTAACACTTCTTACATAGCAACAAAATCTATGCTAAAAGGCTTAGGTAACGTTATTTAATGCTACATTCTATTTCTAACACATAGTGAAGATTTGGAGGGAAATAAATGCAAATTGTTTTTTTTTTTGAAAACCTAGGTGGAGTAATAAGGGTTAGGTATTATTAATTAAGGTTTTTCAAAAATTAATTTGAATTTGAATTTATGATTTTTATGGAGTGATAAGATTTGAAGAGTTTAATATTTTCAAACATTGAAGATTAAAAAATTTAAAAGATTGATTGGAGTTAAAAGGGCTTAGTTTTTAAGGTTTTTGAAATTTTTTAAGAGGAGTTATTTTTAAAAGCTTTTAAAGATTTTTTTTAAGTTTCAAGGAGTGAAGTTTTTAGTTTGAAGTGATTTAAGATTTTAAAGTTTTTTTAAAATTTTGAAATTTGAATTTTAGCAAATTTTTATATTTGGGAGTTAAAAGGTTTTCAACATCAAAGGATTAGAAAATTTAAAATTTACAAATTTCATATTTAAGTGATTGTTTATTAAACTAGGGAGATATAAGGTTTACTAATTCATAAGTGTGGGTATAATTTAGAATTGCAAAATATATCCTTTTCAAAAAAAAATCTAACTGTACAGAATAATCATTGGACCGAGAATATCGTAGGATCATGACGTAATAAATGCCATGTTAGCTAGAAGCTGCAATGTCATGAGGATGGATAAAGCAATGCCAAAGGTAAAATAAGGCTGAACCATGCCTTACTTGATAGTGACATCAGAAGAAGAGCGAAACACATGGGAATGAGAAAGTCCAACTTTTTGGCTAAGTGATAAAATAAAATTAGCATGGGATCAGACAAACTCTAAAGCCACGACGTGACAAATGATACGTTAGCCAAATATCTTATGATCGTAGGCCCAAACCAAAAGATAAAAATTTAAACTCGCCCTAAACCACATAAAAACCAATAAAGAGGTGAAAGAGAAGAGCACATGTGCAGGACTGAAACATACCCAAATCCAAGTCATTCAAGAAGATAGTGCTAACAAAAATACCACTCACTTGAAACAACACCAATCAAGCTGGTGACATCATTAATAAAAATATTTACCCAAAACTATGCTCACAAAATAAGGAAAAGAATAAAAGGTAGCCCAAGCCTAAGAATACCTAAAACTATGATGCCTCTATAAAATGAGTCTCACAAACAAGTGAAAGGTTTTACCTCAAGAAAATTTTAGTTACAGGTCATTTTTAGACCTCCAAATGCCATGATGCTTGCTAGCTAAGATCTAGCTCACCTACAACACAAAATGGATAGATCCAATAATGCTATGAGCAACTCCAATAATACAATCATCAACAAAAATAAATTGTAGATCAATGGGTCTAGTTTAAATTCATGCTCAATATGAAATAAAATATTTCCATGTCATCATTTTTGGTTCTCCTACCAGACTATCATTCAAACAACCATTCAACTTCCCTTCACCAAGAAAATTTGAAATTGTAATCTATAAATATGAGTTTAGACCTCATTCAAAGGGTCAGCTCTGGCGTAGCATCTCATTGTAATTGTTATTGATCAATGAAGTGGTAGTTGTTTGGTCTCTAAGGTTCTTGCATTTCTAAGTTTTATGTGAATGATCTTTTCTAAGTAATTTCTATTACATTGTAATGTTAGTTTATTTTGTTAAAGTACTTATTTTGAATTACTTATTGGATTGTTGATATTTACAGTTCTTGGAATGATTAGAAGTAATATACACTCATTTTAAGTCATTTTTGTTACATTCAACATTTAGTGTATTTTGTTAAAGCAATATCATTATTGCCTATTGGATTGCTAATTGTATGGATCCTTGGAATGATTAAGATGAATGTAATAATTTAAATGAACCTGTGTATGTAATTTTTAATGGTTAATTTGTTAAGTACCATAAAATAGGTTAATGATATGTTATCTTGAGAGATCCAATGTTGTTACACTATATCCCATCCACAATTTGACTTATCTCTTTACCATTTCCCTTTATTTGGACCCTTCCTTCCCTTTTCCTTTAACCTTTTCTTTACCCCTTTTTTCCCTTAAATAAATTTGTAGGAGCTAGCCTACTCTAGAGGTTGAAACATATGGAAACCTGGTTTCATCCAATTACTGTGTTGTGACTAAAATAGATGGACGCAACATATTTCCACAACAATAGTAGATTTTAGTCCAACAATAAGTATTAAATTGAAAACTGTGATCATTATGGAAGGAAATATGAAGTTAATAATAAAAAAGGAAATATTAGAAGTTATAAAATCTAGCATTGGAAAATTGATTAAAAAATCTAAGGGTAAGCTAGATATGGCATTACAATTCATCTATAACATTTGAATACTATTTACATTTAAAACTTGTTGAAGCAATTGATAATTCAAAGGATGATATTATGATACCTATTGATATAGGTAGTATAATGTATATGGCATTGCTTTCACTTGAACTTCATAAATATGAAAATCTAAAACAAAAGGAGTTGATTGAAACTCTAAAAATAAAGTAGATATTGATACAATTGAATCAAGTGAATCATATCTAAAAACAATGTTTTATTCTACATGTAATATTGACATTTCAAGTTTATCTAATTCAAGAAATTATTATGATTCTCTAAGCGAATATTCTAAAGAGATAGGCCAATATCAATATTACAAGAAAACTAGGTCAAATGATGCTCATGATCTAGAGGTCAAAGACAAATAAAAAATTCAAGCTATTCATACACATGAATCTGAAGTAAAAGAAGAAGCTCAAGAAGTTCGTGATCCATATGATGAATATCCAAAGCCTAAAGAATCAAAGAATGAATATGGAAAAAAATTCAAAGCTAAACTCAAATAAGTTGAAGATAAATCCTAAACAAAGTTTCATGAACAATGCAAGGTCACTTGAAGATTGAAGATGAAAATTGAGATTAAAGAATAAAATATTCAATAACCAAATAATGTAATATAGGGCGGTGTTGAGGAATATTACATTATTTTCCCATGGTACCTTCATGGTACAATTGTAAATATGTAATAGATTAGGTTTAAGTCTATAGTTTAGAAGTCTGATTTATATTTCCCCTTTTATGTAAGTGTTAATGTGCAGGAAATGCACAAGTATCATGTAAGTTAGAGTGCAAGTGTAGATTGAGAGAATGTGCACAAGTGTCATGTATGTAAGAGTGTAAATATGTAATGTGAGGATGTGTACAAGTGTCTTATATTAGGAGTGCATGTAGAAGTGTAAGAGTCATGTAGATGTGTGCAAGTGTCTTAGAGTCAAGTGTCCATGAAGAATCTTGTATGCAAGTGGCAATATGATAAGCCAAGAGTCATGAGACTTGTCATCTAGAGAGCAATAGTCAAGTACTTGAAGAGTCATATTACTATGACTATATTATGGAGATAATACTCCATGAGGAAAAATCCAAGAAGGAGAAACAAGAGTGTAATATGTTTAAGAGATCTAGTTTGGAATAAAGCTTGTATATAGATTTGAGCAATTAATATTGTAAGTTTTCTTCATGCATAGTTCATGAATGACTTAGGTGATTTACATTCATATTTGATTATATAAATGAATTTTATTTTCAGTATTATATAGGCCTTGACATACATATTAATTTCCTCATATATTATTCAACTTATTATATAGTTATTTCGGCCTTTAATATTGAGGCTATTTTATATTGGGACGTCTGATATTTTGTGGTAGTAAGGCTTAAAAAGCCAAAAATTAGAATATGTATAGACTTTAGGGATGAAGCTTGTCCCAAAGATGACTTTATCCTAAATATTGATATGATTTTGATTTCACAATTGGGTATGGGATTTTTTTCATAATGGATGGATTTCAAGATATATAATCAAATCAAAATAACTTTTGAAGACTAACACAAAATTATCCTTACAATACCATGGGGAACCTTCTACTATAAAGTAATGCCACTTGACCTAAAGAATGCAATAGAAATCTACCAAAAAGCAATGCCTTTTACTATTATTATTTAATGCATGGTATCATTAGTAATTAGGTTGATGGTATCATTGGTTGCTTACTTAAGCACAAATATCATGTTTGAGATCTCAAATGTATATTTAAATGGTTATGTATGCATAAAATATAATAAATGTATATTTAGGGTGATACCAAGAAAACTTCTAGGAGAAGCTTTTACGAAAAAAAATCTTAGAAACGACATTAGAGGGCTTCTGTGGAGAAGAAATATGAGTAGTGACGTTAGAGGGTTTTGTAGGAACAAATATGAGCAACAACATCAAAGGGTTTTACAAAAAATCTAAGTAAAGACATCAAAGGGTATCTATGAAAACAATTTGAGTAACGATGGCAGATTGTTTTGTGAAAAACATTCTGAGAAACGACATCAAAGGATTTTATGGAAAATATCTAAGCATCGATGTCAAAGAGCTTTTGTGAAAAAACATCTAAGCAATGATGTCAGACGGATTTGCAAAAAACAAATCTTAGTAGCAATGATAGAGGGTTTTTGTGGAATAAAATCTGAGCAATGACATTAGAGAGTTTTACAGATAAAAATTTGAGCAACAATGTGAGAGGGTTTCTATAAAAAAATATGAGCATCAACATTAGAGGGTTTTTACAAAAAAAAATCTGAGCAATGACATCAAAGGGTTTTACAAAATAAAAAATTAGTTTATTGTGGAGTGCACCGAAACCCTAGTTTCTCACGTATGGTTGTGATGGGTGGGAATAGTGCTACGGGTGATGGTAGTGCTATGAGCGGGATCAGTGGTGAGGGTGATGGAAGTGATGAGGGTGAGAATGATGTTGCGGGGTTTGGTTGTATAGAAGGTGGTGGAACAGAAACTGTTACCCATGATCAGGGTGTGAGGTTTCAACCTTTACCAGGAGGTAAGGTTGGTGGGACTTTGATATGTGATGGGACCCCATTGGAGGGGAATTTTCATAAGCCATTCAACCCTAGCATCAGTGTGTCCTTTATAATGGTGATCTCATCTAGCTCAATTAACCTTGGTTCAAAATTGGTGTTTGATATTTATCCATAGGAAGATACTCTTAAGGTTCTAGAGGAGCTGATTAAAATTACAATGGATGATGGTGCACTTAACTTGGTTGGAAAATTTATGGGAGCCCATCGTGATCTTGATGCAGTCCACAGATGGGAATTTTTCAAATGGAAACCTCACAATAATTTAGAAATTGTGGCTCTCCCTAAAGCCTTCATAATATTTAAATTTAATCATGAAGAAGACTCCAATAATGTGCGTAGCAGGGGTCCATGGTTCTTTGGGAAGCAAGATCTCTTTCTTTGAAGGTAGACTTCAAAATTCCATCATGATTCACAAAGGATAAACATAGCCCCTTATGGGTTAGGTTACCTGGTTTACCTTTCCAGTATTGGAATGATGATGTGTTATGGGGTATAGAAAAACAAGTGGGTGAATTCATTCTCATTGATGTAGTGACATGAGCCAAGTCGATATTGATATATGCTAGGATGTGTATTAATGCAAAATTAGAAGTAGATCTGCTAGATTCTATTAAGCTGATCTCGAGTTTGGATACTCAAATACAACCAATTATATATAAAAACCATCCTGCACTAAGTGTAAATATTTGAGACATCTCTCAAGTCAATGTTTGAAAAAGAATCCAATGAGGAAAGTTTGGACTAAGGTATGTATGAAGAAAAATCGGCCAAGATTGAGCCCAAAAATAAAAAAGGGTAGCTTATGAATAAGGGTTGGAAATGGCTTGACCCTATTGGAGCTTTAAAAATCCAACATGAAAAATACCCATAAATTTAAATTCTAAAATTCCATGCCCCATCCTAGGGTTAGGTTATTTTTTTCAAAATCAAAAGGGCTTCCAAATTTTTGCTGCAAAATTGCTAAATCAAAAGGGTGTACAATTTATTCATCAAGGTCAATTGTAACACAAAAGTTGCCCAAGTGGTCTTGGTTGGTTTAGGTTAAAAAGTTACATGCCATTTAATTTAGCATCCCATTCCATTTCAAAATTTATGAAATAAAAGCTAACCAATTTTGTGAGGCCTACATCAAAAAATTATCCCCATAATTTGCTATCCTAAGGTCCATGGTCAAAAGTCTTGATAATTATTTTTCTAAACCTCCAAGATCCCACCCTCCCCCTTCATTTCATGTCAATGCAACTTAAGTTGTGTATCTTCCATAAATCCAACATCACGCACGTATCTTAAAATGATCTAAGAGAGCGCATGATATAATGAGCACACAACTTGAGCAGTTTTTAATCTAAAATTAAAATTTCACCATGAGCCTAAGTCTTACTAAATCTTAAGTTAAAAAAGGAAAGGATGGCTAAACCTCATTTAAACAAGTCCATGCACTCCCTTCATATTAAAACCTTCACATGTTCCCAACATCCAATGATACACACACATTTGACCAAGATCCAAGGGTGAGCATACACCATACCCACCAAGCTTTAATGTTAATACTTTAGTTTCGAGAGATCATGGTCTAAGCCTCTTTTAATATTCCTTTTCGTAATTCATCTAAATATTCCCTAAGGTTTCTATGGCCCATGTCTGTGTGCCCCCTTCGTTATAAATTGAGCATCTCCTTAAAATCCAATGAAGCACACACATCCTTAATATAATCCATAGGTACGCATTATCCAAGGGAAGGTTAACTTATCTAACTTTTAAAAGAAGGGCCTTTCGCATTTCATAAATGATTTAACTATAAGTCAAGAAAGAAAAATAATTGTCAAAATCCATAAAGGCCTAAGCTCTAAGTCGATTTATGTCCCATGCACCCCCTTTCTTTAAACATCGAGCACCTTAACAAAAATAAGAGGTATGCTTGCACCCCCAACTCTATCCTAAGGTGCATGCATATGAAGTTGTCTAAGGTTTAAATATCATGAAGCAAATAAGATATTATTAATCATTATACCTAAGTTTAATACACACCCTTTAAAAGTAAATATCGTGCAACTTTATAAAGATAGAAAATGCTCATGCATCATCATTTTAATCTAAAGATGTGCATGCATGGAGAGAGATTTAACTTGTCTAAATTTTAAGGGTCAAAGCGATCGTAGGATATACAATTTCTAAAACAAAGTCATTAAACAAAAGTTTCATAAAAAAATCCCTAAGGACTAAGACTCTCCTTGTTTATTCATGTCCCATGCACCTCCTTTCCATTAATTCCCAAACACTTCCAAAGCAAACTAAGGGAGTGCATGAGTCACTAGCATAATATCGTGGCACATGCACATTAAGAAGATGCTGACTTGCCCATAATTTAAAGAACCTCCCACCTTTCATAAATGGTTTAAACCTAATCTTATGAGTTAGAGTTTATTACAATTCATAATGCCTAAGTTTTAACCCATCCTATGTATAATTCACCCCTTTTCGGATAAGGATCGTGCACCTATTTAAATATGGATGATGCTCATGTATCCCCTATTAATCCGATGGTACTCACGCAAAAAAGAGAGACTGACTTGCACAAATTTTGAAATTCAAAGTAGTCATAGATTATAAAGTTCAAACCTAAATTCAATAAGGCAAATAATAATAAATTTACTAAGGTGTGTAATCCCAAATCATTTTATGTACCAGTGTACCCTCTATGGGTAAGTATCATTCACCTTCTTAGAAAAGAATGATGCTCATGCAACATTGATTCAATCCAAGGGTGCACTCATATTAAGTTGCATGAAAGATAATGACCCAAAGTATTACACACTCCCTTTGACATAAATATCATGCATCCTTATTAATATGGATGACGCTTGTGCATTTCCATTTATATCTAGTGATGCATGTGCACAAATAATGGACTAACTTACTCAAAGTTTAATAGGAAGGTCAAGACATATTTCTCAAGAACTTATTCTCTTAAGTCCACATGTCAAAATTATTAAAGCTTTCCTACAATACTAAAGTCCAAGGTTTGATTAATGTTTCCTAAAGTTAACCTCTCCCTTTCATATGTCATGCATCCCATTTCTTAATTATCAAGCATCATTTAAAAAATGAAGGGTGTGTGTATACCCTTGAGTTGATCCAATGACGTGCATATGGTAAATATAAGCTGAAGTTGCTCAAGCTTTAAAGGGAAAATTCAATGATATCGTATAGGTTATATACTTTATAAATACCCTTGCTTGAATCACCATGATAAAATTTTATCGAGATTCCCTAAGGTCCATTATTTTCCCCCATTTATTTCAGTTAAATTACGAGTAGTTTTGGCCCCACAGAGCATAGCAGTGCTCTAAGACTAAAAATTAATTTGAAGACACACATAAATTAAAATTTGTTGAAGTTTAAGGTAAGGGTTGAAATTAATGTAGTCATGTATACCACGAGCTTTGATTACTATACATGAAGATGTAAAATTGTCTTTGATACTAAGGTTTTATTAAGTTCATATTTACCTCCATGGATTCCCACTTCTTTCTTCCCCTTCTAGATAACATGCATGCAGCTCATGAAGATCCTATGACACGTATACTCTCTAGTTATATATAATGATACACTCACCATATAAGGGAGCTAAGTTGCATAGAGGTTAAAGTCAAGAAGAGTGTGAAAATAAATTAGAAGTCACAAACACCTTATTAATTTATTCACAGACATAAACCTCCACAGTGAGGAAATTTTAGATCAATCTCGTCCTCAGGTTTCAAATGTGATTTAACAAAAAATTAGGACTATTGTTTTATCAAAGAATTTCAAGGATTTTATATTACTCACAAAAAACCCTCTTCTCTTTCTCCCTTTCTACTAATGTGCTTGTAGATTCTGAAGATATCACAACACACACACACACACTATAGTCAGATCCAATGATGTGTACAAGATAAAACTAAATGAGTTTTATCTGATATCCGTAGTACCAAAGGGGGATTTGTCTAATTTAAAAGAATCCAACAACACACTCAAATCCTATCAGATCTAGTAGTGTGTACAAAAAATAATAAAGATAAAAGAATGATTTCAAGGAAGAATCTAACATGAACAGTCCTTGTTGACCACGAGATATAGTCAATGAGAATGTGAAAGTTACCAACCAGGTGGTACATTTTGAATTGGGACACAAGCAACCTTTCAAGATCTAAGTTAGATAGAAAGGTGTAAGGAAATGGTGTTATATTACACACATGATTTAAAGAGGGTACACATATTAAATCCTCATAAAGAACAAACACGCTTGAGGCAAATCATTCTCTAGTCAAAATACAATGACACAATTCAATTGACACCAACTCCATAAGCTATGAATTTCACTCAAAGAACTTAAGGTAGATAAAGTATTGAACACTTGCAAATTTTTAGAGAGGATAAGAGAAAATCTCAAATCACATGGGTAAGATAAGTGAATAATATAAAAAATCATAAGTTGTACAAGGAAATGTCAGCTCGCAAGTTAGTTAACATGAGAAAAAGGACTAAGCTAACATGCAAACACCTATTTAAGCAAGCCAAATATTTTTTATATCAAGGAAACATGATTTTATAATCATCAACTAATGAAAGGTTTTTCCTCAGTTCAGTCCTATATAAGGAAAACCACTCACTCACGATCACGGTGAAGATTTTAGCATCAAATATGGATTGAAGCGTGAAAGCAAGAAATTGCAAAAGAAAATATGAATGACTCAAGGAGTCCTTGTTTATTAGTTCCTAGAAAAGCAAGAGGCGTAGATCATATATACGAATACCTAAGTTGGCAATCTAATTGCCTCAAAAAAATCCTCGCACCCCGATGGAATATAGTTATGGAAATATCACATCGATGGAATATAGTTATGGAGGTATTATATTATCGATGATTCACTTATTTTGTGTACCTCCAATTCTCATTTTTATCTCCTTATATTCCTCAACACAATAATGTTGCTTCTTCCCACTTGCTTATAAAGATATGACATATCCAATTTTTGTAATGAACCCTTACTTCCTGCTTGTCGTGTCAATTAAGCATCCATTTTAGTGATAAACATATATTGGCACTTAGATGAAGTCATTCAAGTTCAACAATATTTGTAGGTGAAAGACTAAAAAATATGAATTACAAGTCCAAGAGTTAAGATGGCCAACCACAAAGCACCAAGTCACAACACTGTTCTTTTTATGATAGATCTCAAGGCCAAAACCATACAACTATTTAAGAGGAAGGTAGCAACACCCAGTTAGCAAGGGGCCCACTAGCAAACGAAAAATATAAATCAGAAAAGAAACTACTAACCAAGGGACCAACCCATAATAAAGTACAAAACAACTGTAAATCACTTCTTGAGAAAATATAAAGGCTCAACGAATAACAAAGGGTAATTTTGTAAAAAAAACAAGATCCAGGCAAGTTGTCACATATTTAGTTGATTAGAGATAGAGGATCATGACAAGTGTATGGTTGATATTCAATCATTTATAACAAATTCAAGATATAGAGGTTATAAAAAGAACAATCACTGCCAGAATCTACATCAAGATTTTACATAACATATTTTTTTTAAGAGGTATACTTGAGTTACATGTTCTTTGTTGTTGTATTTTCCCTTGTCTTTTATTTTTTCCATCTCTTATTCTTACCATTAGTGTGCAGGTTTTGATAGAGAAGTGCTCAAGAAATTGATATTATTTCCAGATATTGAGCCAAAGGTCTAGAGACTCAATTGTTACTAGATTGGAACGAGAGAGTGAAAAGTCCTTGTTACATCATTTGAATGAGGATTTTTATTGTATTAATCTTTAAAAGAGTTCAATGGCAATTTTAAGTTAACTCATATAATCACTTTGATATTAATACAATTTCAAACTTCTTATCTATCATATATTTTGTTCAATCTTGTGTGTGTCTCCATTACATGTTACATTATTTGAACGTATGGATGGATGCTTCTTTCGTTGGTCAACAATTATGTTTATTATGATATTCGAATGAATTTAATTGAACCAATTCTTTCTTTCCCCTTTCTTTCTATTACATTGAATTGTTCTAAAATCTTGCTACAATAGCCCAAAGGATTAAGGCACCGATCATACACATAAGGCATAATTGAACTATTATAAGAAAATATTGGTCAAATAAACATAATTTTTACATATTTTTATTAAATCTGGAAGAGCATGAACATAAATTGTTAAATATTTAAGTTCACCTCAAGGGTTTCCTTACCATACCTGGTCTGTCTAGAAATATATAAAACTCTATTCCTAGGTTAAAGAGGTAGGTCTACTAGAGCCTATAATTGCTACTTGGCAATTGGTTTTTCTTGTAGCATGATAAACAAATCCTAAGGATGCAATAAAAATCTCTAATAGTTTGTTGGAAAGTTTGAGTATATTTTTGTCATTGATGTCAAAGAGTTAATGACATAGGTTAATGACATTGGTTGTCATTTATGTCAAGAAAAATAAAGGTTTAATGGTTTTACCATTGTGGCATTTGCAAAAGAAAAAGGAAGAGGTTTTCCAAAGAAAAGGTCCAAGAAGAAAGAAAAATATTATAATATTTAAATCTATGAAGATTTAAATAATTATAATAATTAAAAATTAAAGGACCCAAAAGGTTAAAATAAAAATTATTATAATATTTAAATCTACCTTAGATTTAAATTATTATAATATTTTTGAAAAGGTTTAATAGCGCCAAAAATCGAAATTTCATGGAGGTAAATTTTCCAAGTTGAGCCAACATCCAAATTCAAAGGGAAATGTGTATAAAAAGGGTAATTTTTTTACAAGCCATGGTGTTCGATTAATCCTCGAGAAATTAAGACTTACAATTTTTGAATTTGATAAAGTGGTGGAGGTAGAGAAAGGTTTTATGCAAATTTTGAGGTAGTGCAAAGATTAAGATAGCAGATTCCCAAACTCCATTCGATGGTGGATGGTAGCCTAGATGGCAAGCTCAACTTGTGGAGTGCGTTGTAGGTGGTAGGTTAGGCGTTCGATTCACATAGAGGTTTTTGTGTGTCGAAGTCTTTTGCATCAGCAGTAGAGAAGAAGAAGGAGCACATAATCCTTGGGTTTGTGTGGGTGGCTAGACCACGTGGTGTTTGCCCTTGTGCTAGGGTGCAGGGGCTAGCGATGTTACGGGTTCGAACAGTAGCGGCAATGCTTGAGGGTAGAATTAAATCTTTTAAAGGTATGCACTTTAAGCTTGGTTAGGGAGTTATAAGGGTTAGTTAATTTTTATTATGTTGATGTGAAATGGTTAGGGAGCCATAAGGATAGTAAAGTGATTTGATTTTTTTAAAAGAAAGGGTTGAAAAGGTGAAATTTTAGATTGCTAGTGCTTGGTGGATGCATGAGATGAAGTGATAATTTCTTTGGTCTTATTGAAATTTGAAGTGCATTATTGCGTTTTCATAAGAAGGAGGTACAAGGTGTTTATGTGAAATTCATGTGTGTAATTTTTGTTTTTGATTTGTTCTTTTGAGCATTATTTTGCATGAGAGAATAGGATTAATAAAGTGTTAAGTGGTTGATATATATTTTTAATATTTGTATGGTTAAATATATTTTGAAGTGAAAATTCATGTGGATGTTTTGAGAAAATATCTTGCAATCTAACCATTGGAGTGGCATTAGAGAAATTAGTTATTTTTGAGACAGGTTTTGAAGACATATCTCCATAAGAGAAAATTAAGAGGTATGGGCACATCATCCTTTGTTTAAAGTGTTTGTTGAAGTGAATGTTTTGGAACATAAGGTGGAGTGAAAAGAATTGTTTGATAAGCATTTTTTAAAATAGTTGAGTGAGAATTTTGTGCTTTATTTTTTAATGTTTTAGAAATATTTGGGATAGAGTTTGAGAACAATATGTGCTTCTATTTTTGAAAGAGTTTGAGACATTTGTTCTAGAGATTGTGAACTACTTGTGCTAGGTTTGAAGGTAAGTTTTTGCATCTTTGTGAAACCCTTTTTGAGCATGTGTTATAAGTATTTATGAGCATGTATTAGAGCAGAATTGAGTAGAGATTGTGAATAGGTTAAAGGTAGATTTTGAGCAGAGTTGAGGTAGACTTGTGAGCAGGTTTTGAGACATACTTGTGAGTATATTTGAGGTAGAATTGTGAGTAGGTTTGAGGTAGATTATTAGCAGGTTTTAAGACAAAATTGTGAGCAGGTTAGATGCAGACTTGTGAGTAGGTTTAAAATCATGTTGTGAGCAGATTTGTGAGCAATGTTGATTAGAGTTGATCAAAGTAGAGGTGATAGAGTTCTTCTATGGAGAGATATCCATAAACTAGAGAAAAGGGGATAAAGTTATCATGTGGAGAGAGATCAACAAACAAGAGAAGTGGAGACAAAGGTCTCTTGTGGAGAGATATCCAAAAACTAGAGCATAAGGGGATTGGTGTCTCCTTTGGACAGAGGTCCATAAACATTGTAATAGGGATTTTATTCCCAAAATATTCATTAAGAAAATTTATAAGGAATATTTTCTCCGTGGACTAGCCCACATTGGGTGAACCACGTTAAATCATGTCTCTCATGTGTGTGATAATGTGTGTAATGCAAACTACTTTAGTATTACTACTGTTATCATTTGGATTGAAAAGTAAAAAGTTTTATCTTATGCTGTTCACCCCCCATATAAGTATAAGCTTATGTTATTCAATTGGTATTAGAGTAGGTTCCTTCGTGAAAAGCCTAACAACTTGAAGAAAGATCCCACAAGAACGTACATGACCTCAAAAAATGGATAAGAGGCCATGATAGACATAAAAGAGGAATTTTATTCCACTCTTAGAAACTTGGAAAAAATGAGAAGGAAGAATTCATGTTTGAAGAATCAAATCCAAGAGGATGAGGAAGAAAAGGTGGAACTTCTACAAAACCTCATAAATTTCAAGGTAAAAATTGAAGAGGGAAGAAAAATTAAACTAGATATGGTAGAATAGTTAAAGGAAAAAGAGTTAGAATGTGAAATATTAGAATAAGATATTATCTCTCTAAGAAAGGAAGTTGAAAATATTAAGGGTAAGCTATAGCAAGACATAAATTTAGGGAAACAGAAAGAGGAGTCAAGATCCCAAGGAACAAAGGTATCAAAAGAAGAAGAGCCCATGACTTATGCCAATGCATTGAAATGCAAAAGCATCAAGAAGGAAGAATACAAAGAAGATAAATGGATAAAAGTCAATTACAGGAACAACAAAATAAGAAGCATGCGACCATATTGTTCAAGGCATTCCAACAGGTTACAAAATCTCTTCCATGGCTATTGTTTTTCATGTAATAAATATGGTCATAGATCTGTACATTGCACTGGTTATGTGAGAGATAATATTAATAGAAATTTCAATTCTTTTGCACCTCTCATGAATGACAATATGATATGTTACAAATGCAATAAATTTGAGCACAAGGGAATTAAATACATCCTGCAACTCTACGAGGATGTTGCTGGTCAGAAAGTTAATTTTAGTAAAAGCAAGTTATATTTCTTGAACACCCCCATTCAGAGGCAAGGAAGGATTGCAAAAAATTTCGGGTGTGATATAGAAAACCTACCCACTTCATATCTTGGTCTCCCTCTTTTCATTGGTTCTTCGAAAGAGTCAATGTGGGACAGGGTTATTGAAAGAATTCAAAAAAAACTTGCTGGATGGAAAGATCATCTTCTATCTCAAGAAGGAAAGCTGACCCTCACTAAGACCTCTCTTTAGAGCATTCCAGTATATTTCCTCTCCATTTTCAAAGCCCCTATGAAGGTTTTCCAAAAAATTGAGAAACTCCAAAAAGAATTTTTATGGACTGGATCAGAGGCGAAAAAAATAATACACCTTGTAGGATGGACGAAAGTTTGTAGAACCAAGGAAAATGGGGGCTTAGGTCTGAGGATAATTACTCATATGAATTTAGCTTTACTAGCTAAGCAGGCATGGCACCTCATTTTTGGTGAAGAAAATGAATGGACAACTATCATCAAATGAAATTATCTTCAAAATATGGAATTTCTAAGTGACTCAGTTCCAATTAGAGGTTCTGCTTTTTGGAAAGCAATTCTCAATTGTAAGGAAATCATCAAAAAAGGTTTAAGATGGGTTTTAGGCAATAGTGAGAGGATAAATTGCTAGAATGATAGGTGGGCTAAGGATGAACCACTGACGCAATATCCTAACTTAGCACAAATCAGAGATATCACGAAAGAACTCATTGGCAAAAAAGTCTTCGATTATATGGTTGAGGACAAAGGTAGAATGAAGTGGAAACAAATAAGGATTCAGGGATTTCAAGTGAAATCAAATGATCTTTGTAAAATTCTCGGGCAATAATTTATCCCCATGAGACACAAGGAAGATCTAGTGACCTGGGATCCTACAAAAAATAGATAGTTCACTGTTAAATTAGCTTACAAGATTCTGCTTAATGACGAGGATTTTATCCTCCAAAAGGACTTAGTTTGTATAAAAAATTTAATTCCAAAAATTACAGTCTTTTCATGGTTGGTTATCCAATTAAGAATTCTAACCATTGATAATATGATGCGTAAAGGTATTTGTATAACTAATCACTATTATCTATGCATGGCTAATTGGGAGATCATTTATCACATTTTCCTTGAGTGCCCTTTTTCCTTTACTGTCCTAAGTGGGTTTTTCAGGCCTTCAATATTTCATGGGTTAAACCAGCCACCATACTTGATTTTTTTGTCTAGTGGCCTTACCCCTTTTCAAGCCATGTGGAAAATTTGTCTCAATCACTATCTTTGGCAGGTGTGGTTAGAAAGGAACCATAGAGTCTTTAATGAGTCTATCCATGATCATAAAACTATCATTGCCAGGATCTTATCCTTTGCCAACGAGAATGTGAACCTTGTCCCTTTTGATATTCGTAAACCTCATCTATAGGAGACCATTATTGCTCAATATTTAAGCTTAACCTTGTTAGATGAGTTTGTGCCTAGGGTAGTCAACCCCAGAGCCAATGTTAAGTGGTCCCCACCTCCTATGGGTTGGTTTAAGCTTAATTTTGATGGAGTGGCTAAGGAAAATCCTGGCAGAGTAGATGTTGGCGGTATTTTGAGAGATCATAATGGGAATATGATGCTTGTATTTTCTAAATATTTGGGAACAAGGACAAACAACGAAGCTAAAGCTAGAGCTATGTGGAGAGGCCTTCAAATGACTCAAGACTTAGAAGGCAATTTGATCATAGAAGGAGACTCTATGCATGTTATAAATCTTCTCAATAATTAGAAAACACCTCCTTGGAGGATTAAAACAATCGTTGAAGAGGCTAGGATCCTTTTCCAGGGAAGACATGATAGAAAATCCCAACATGTCTTTCGAGAAGCTAACAAAATTGTTGATAATATAGCCAATTTGGGTGTCGATGGTGATGAAATTTTAAAATGGGAACACGGTTTCTCGAGCAAAGTAGAGGAGCTTATTCAAAAATAATGCCAAGAATGATAGTCAAATTTACCAACAGGGAAGGCATTGTAAGTTCGAAGGCTAGGAGTATTCCCACCTCTTTTTTGAAATGGACTCACAATAAAAATTATCCGAGCTGTCAGTCTTCATGGATGCTGCTTGGAAATACCACAAAGACTAATGGGGATAGTCACATGTCAGATAACATGGCTCCTAGTCATCTTAGTAATTTGAGGTTGGTTGATAATCACAGGGCAAGAAATAAATGACAATATAAAACTTCAAACTAGAGCCACATGGACCACCAGATAGCCATCGCCATAAATCTAGCCAGTAGTTTCAATTCTCCAAGGCTGATTGGAAAAGATAGGATGTAGTCCCAAAGCATGTCATATACAAAATAAAGCAATTACCAAAGAATTATTAAGAGTAACTATCAATATAGAGCTTGTGGGAGTTTTTTTTAGTACTCTGCTATGTGTGTCTGTAGCTTTTTGTTTCTCCACTGTTTCAAGGAAGGGATCCGTGTCTATTTATTTTTTTGTAATTATTATGTAGGTGTGTTTTCTCGGGGTATACCCAAAATGTTGTATTGGAAGTTTATTTTTTATAACAGGCTATGTGCCTTACCGGATATAATGGCTTTGGCGACATGTAGATTTTACATATATAGGATCCTTAGTAAGGACATGTTCATCAACAACCCTGGGCTAATTTTTGTAAAAGGTTTTGGGTCAACCTGTAAAACCCGGTATTAATGCTATAGTATCTTATCTACCAAAAAAACTTCGAGCACAAGGCCAAATGGTGTAAAACAATATTTTTTGAATTAAGAAAAATAAGGATCGGAAGGCTCAAAAGAATACAACCTCAACAATTAGGAGAAAGAGAGAAAAGAATAATAGAAAGAGAAGTCAATGTTGGTACAAACAACTTTTCATATGCAAGATACTATTAAACATTGGTTTCTTGATAGTGGTTGTTCAAGTCATATGACAGGTGACAAGAGTAAATTTCTTGTATTTAAAGAAATCAATGGAGGATTAGTAAAATTTGGTGACAATGGTTTAACAAAAATCTGTAGGAAAGGAACTTTGAGTTTAGATAATGGAAAAACAAATAAATATAATGTATTGTATGTCAAGGGATTGAGGCACAAATTACTAAGTATAAGCCAACTTTGTGATCAAGGACACATGGTCACTTTTCATCCAAATAGATGTGAGATCAGAAAATCTAAAACTGGAAAGTTCATTGCAAATGCCAATAGAACTACAAATAATCTCTACATGCTAAGTTATATTAAGGGAGAAAAGTGTTTCTTATCACAAAAAGATGAGATTTTGTCATGGTATAGAAGAATGGGTCATCTGAACTTTGAAAACATCGTGAAATTAAGCAAGAAGCATGCAGTCAGAGATTTACCCAAGATAAAAGGCCACAAAATACAATTTGTGCACAATGTCAACATGGAGAGCAAACAAGAACAAGTTTTAAGTCAAAAGAATTTATGTCATCTGAACCATTGAAACTAGTTCACATTGACCTATGTAGTCCTACAAGGATAGAGAGTCTACTAGGTGAAAGTTACTTCATGTTATTTATAGATGACTTCTCCAGAATGACTTGGGTAGCTTTCTTAAAGGAAAAGTCAGAAGCCTTTGAGAAGTTCAAGGTATTCAAAGAATTAGTAGAAAATAAAACAGGTAGAAGGATTAAGTGTTTAAGATAATATAGAGGAGGAGAATTTACTTTAGGTGAATTCAAATATTTTTGTGAACATGGGATCAAAAGAGAATATTTAGCAACAAGAACTCCTCAACAAAATGGAGTAGTTGAAAGGAAAAATTAGACTATTAAAAATATGGTCAAAGCTTTGTTGAATGAGTCTAATATTTTAGATGGTTTTTGGAGAGATGTAATTCATACAGTAGTATATATCATCAATAGAGCTTAAGTAAGAGTAAATCATCACAAAACCCCATATGAGCTCTGGAAATGGAGACCAACTACTATAAAATATTTCAAAATTTTTGGAAGCAAGTGCTACATAATACGGGAAGAGAAAAATTAGAGTAAGTTTGATTTAAGATGTGATAAGGGTATTTTCCTTGTCTATTCCACTAAAATCAAAGCCTATAGGTGCTATAATAAGAGGACACATACAATTATGGAAAGTATAAATGTGACAATTGATGAACAGACAGGGTCAAAAGAACCAACTCAAGAAATTGTGTATCAAGAAGAAATTTGCCAAGAAGAATTAGGTGAAGAATTAGAAGAAGAAGAAACACAAAGAACACCACCTAAGACTCCATCCAGGTAAGTGCAAAAATATCATCCAAGATATCTAATTATTGGAAATCTAGATGAAAGATAGACAAGAGGATTTCCTTGATGTCTAAAATTGATCCTAAGGATTTCAATGAGGCAAGAGAAGATAAGTTTTGGGTCAAGGAAATGGATGAGGAATTGGATCAAATAGAAAAAGTGAGACTTGGGAACTTGTCCCACAACCAAAAAATAAGAATGTAATTGGCACTAAATGGGTTTTAAAAAATAAGTTAAATGAATATGGTCAGGTAGTCAAAAATAAAGAAATATTGGTATGCAAAGGTTATGCATAGGTTGAAGAGATTAATTTTGATGAAACATTTACTCATGTTACATGACTTGAGGCCATAAGGATATTTTTAGCTTTCTCAAGTTTCAAAAACTTCAAAGTATATCAAATGGATGTTAAATCAACTTTTCTCAATTGTGTCTTGGAAGAAGAGGTCTAAATTAAGCAACCTGATGGGTTCAACCTAATTGATAAGCCAAATTATGTATGTAGATTAAAGAAGGATATTTATGGACTAAAAAAAGTGCCTAGATCTTGGTATTAAAGGTTGGATAAGTATATTTAGGAATAGGGTTTCAGGAAAGGAATCATTGACAATAATTTATACATCAATAATGAAGGAAATGACTTACTAATTATGGTTGTTTATGTGGTTGATATCATTTTTGGAGGAAATAATAATAAGATGTGTCAAAAATTTGCAAAGAGTATGCAAAATGAATTTGAAATGTCAATTCTTGATGAGTTTTCCTTCTTCCTTGGACTACATATTTTACAATCAGAGAAGGGTGTATTTCTCTCACAAACCAAGTATATAAAAGAAATGTTGAAGAATTTCAAATTAGAAGACTGCAAACCAGTATGTACCCCCATGACTACAAGATACAAGTTGAGTAAAGATGATGTATCTCCTAAGGCAAATCAGACATTGTATAGATCTATGATTGGAAACTTACTATATGTTACAACTACAAGATGAGATATAATGCAAGCAGTGGGACTAGTGGTAAGATTTCAAGCAGCTCCAAAGGAAACACATGTATTGGCAGTAAATAGAATTATCAGGTATTTAAAAGGGACTATAGATTTTAGACTCTGGTATACCAGAAGTGATAATTTTACTCTCATAGCATATACAAATGTAGATTTTTTAGGCAATATTGATGATAGAAAAAATACAAGTGGAGGAGTGTTCTTTCTTTGAGATTATTTAGTCTTGTGGCTAAGCAAAAAGTAAGCATTAGTATCCTTATCCACAGTAGAGGCAGAGTACATTGCAGCAATTACTTGTTGTACACAAGTGTTATGGATGAAGAAAAATTTAAAGGACTTAAAGATAAAGCATGATCATACCATATCCATACTATGTGATAATACGAGTGCTATAAACATTTTAAAGAATCTAGTGATGCACTCTAGGACCAAGCACATTCTGATCAAATACCATTTTTCGAGATAATAGATGATGGATAAGCAAGTCAAATTGTAATATGTTACTACAAAGGAACAAACTATGGATATTTTCACTAAGAAACTTCCACAATAAACTTTTGAGTATCTTAAAAGGAAATTGGGAGTAGTTTTACTCCCACCCCAAAATTAATCACCTCAAGGAGAGGGGGTGGGGAGGGGGCTGAGCTAAGAGTCTTATCTTTAGCCCAAAAGGAGTCCCTTTGCCATTGAAATCAAAGGGGGAGATATTTGAGTAAGTGGGAGAGCATTCAATCAGGGGGAGAAATTTCTCAGGGGGAGCAGATATGGATTCAAATGGTATGGAAAAAGGATTTTTTAAAAAAGGGTTACCATCAATGAAAAAGGGGGAGATTGTTGGAAATTTTGAGTATATTTTTGTCATTGATGTCAAAGAATTAATGGCATAGGTTAATGACATTGGTTGTCATTTATGTCAAGAAAAATAAAGGTTTAATGGTTTTACCATGGTGGCATTTGCAAAATAAAAAGGAAGATATTTTCCAAAGAAAAGGTCCAAGAAGAAAGAAAAATATTATAATATTTAAATCTATGAAGATTTAAATAATTATAATAATTAAAAATTAAAGGACCCAAAAGGTTAAAATAAAAATTATTATAATATTTAAATCTACCTTAGATTTAAATTATTATAATATTTTTGAAAAGGTTTAATAGCGCCAAAAATCGAAATTGCATGGAGGCAACTTTTCCAAGTTGAGCCGACATCCAAAGTCAAAGGGCAATGTGTATAAAAAGGTTAATGTTTTTGCAAGCCATGGTGTTCGATTAATCCCCGAGAAATTAAGACTTGCAATTTTTGAATTCGGCAAAGTAGTGGAGGTAGAGAAAGGTTTTATGCGAGTTTCGAGGCAGTGCATATATTAATATAGTGGGTGCCCAAACTCCATCCGACGGTGGATGGTAGCCTAGATGTAAAGCTCGACTTGTGGAGTACATTGTAGGCGGTAGGTTCGACATTCGATTCCCATGAAGGTTTTTGCATGTCAAAGTCTTTTGCACTGGTGGTAGAGAATAATAAGGAGCATGTGCTCCTTGGGCTTGTGTGGGTGGCTAGACCATATGGTGTTTTCCCTTGTGCTAGGGCATGGGGGCCAACGAGGTCGTGGGTTCGAACAATGGTGGTAGTGCTTGAGGGTAGAATTAATCTCTTAAAGGTATGCATTTTAAGCTTGGTTAGGGAGTTATAAGGGTTAGTTAATTATTATTATGTTGATGTGAAATGGTTAGGGATTTATAAGGATAGTAAAGTGATTTGATTTTTTTAAAGAAAGGGTTAAAAAGGTGAAATTTTAGATTGCTAGTGCTTGGTGGATGCATGATATGAAGTGATAATTTCTTTGGTCTTATTGAAATTTGAAGTGCATTATTGTGTTTTCATAAGGAGGTATAAGGTGTATATGTGAAATTCATGTGTGTAATTTTTGGTTTGTTTTGTTGAAGCATTATTTTGCATGAGAGAATAGGAGTAATAAGGTGTTATAGTGGTTGATATTTTATTGTAATATTTGTATGGTGAAATATATTTTGAAGTGAAAATTCATGTGGATGTTTTGAGAAAATATCTTGCAATCTAACCATTGGAGTGGTATTAGAGAAATTAGTTATTTGTGAGACAGGTTTTGAAGACATATCTCCATAAGAGCAAATTAAGAGGTATGGGCACATCATACTTTGTTTAAAGTGTTTGTTGAAGTGAATTTTTGGAACATAAGGTGGAGTGAAAAGGATTTTTTGATAAGCATTGTTGGAAATAGTTGAGTGAGGATATTGTGATTTATTTTTGAATGTTTTGGAAACATTTGGGACAGATTTTAAGAAAAATCTATGATTCTATTGTTGAAAGAGTTTGAGATATTTGTGCTAGAGATTGTGAACTACTTGTGCTAGTTTTGAAGGTAAGTTTTTGCATATTTGTGAAACCCTTTTTGAGCATGTGTTATAAGAAGTTATGAGCATGTATTAGAGAAAAATTGAGCAGAGATTGTGAGCATGTTAAAGGTAGATTTTGAGCAGAGTTGAGGCAAACTTATGAGTAGGTTAGAGGTATATTCTGAGTAGATTTTGAGATAAACTTGTGAGTAGGTTTGAGGTAGACTTGTGAGCAAGTTAGAGGGATATCCTGAGTAGGTTTTGAGACAGACTTATGATCAAGTTAGAGCCAAACTTGTGAGTAGGTTTAAAACCATGTTGTGAGTAGATTTGTGAGCAGTGTTGATCATAGTTAAGCAGAGTAGAGGGGATAGAGTTCTCCTGTGGAGAGATCCATAAAATAGAGAAAAGAGGATAGAGTTATCCTATGGAGAGAGATCCAAAAACCAGAGTAGTGGGGACAGAGGTATCCTATGGAGAGAGATCCACAAACTAAAGCATAAGGGTATTGGTATCTCCTTTGGATAGAGGTCCATAAACATTGTAATAAGGATTTGATTCCCAAAAGATTCATTGAGAAAATTTATAAGGAATATTTTCTCCGTGGAGTAGCCCACATTGGGTGAACCACATTAAATCATGTATCTCATGTGTGTGATGATGTGTGCAATATTTACTGCTTTAGTATTATTGCTATTATCATTTGGATTGAAAAGTAAAATATTTTATCTTATATTGTTCACCCTCCCTCTTAGTATAATCTTATGTTCTTCATAGTTTAATGGCATCGTTGTTGGGGACTCAATATTTATAAGTCTAAATTTTGTAAGGTTGACCTTGAGAGTTTAATTATGACTATATTATCATGCCAACAAAATATCAATAGTTTAATGACATTGTTTCTGGGGAAAAAAATATTGAATCTATAGATTCTTCCCAACGATAATTTTTTTAATATTTAATTGGCAATAGTCAGCCTATAGGGAACAAGAAATACCTAGTTTAAATTTTAGAATCTTTCTGAGTCTATTTCCCATGTACGTCCACAGTTTCCAATTTATTTTTCAAGAAACCAATGGTCATAAGATTTTCTTGATTTTATTCCATTTCTTGAAAAAGATACATCCCAAGAAACATACCCTATGAGGTTGAGAGTGATATAGGTCAAGCAATCTTGACCAGAAGTCTATTCTTTCTGCACATCCTGTGCTAGTGACTCTGACTGGCTGACACCCAAAAATCAAAAATCAAGAAAGAAGGAACATAATTTGTTGATGCAAACAAGGAGAACCACTCGGGAGCTACTCCAAGAATTCTCAAACCCAGAGGTATTTTTTAGAACTCGTCCTTCTAGTTCATCACCAGATCATTCTATTTCTAGAGAAAATGTAGATGAGAAAAATATAAATGTTATTATAGTAGAAAATATATTTGATACACCTCCTGCTATTTCTAGTGGAATTAATACTACACCACCTATTGGTATTTTTGTAAAGCCAATTAAAACTCCCCTAGTAGTCAATATGGCCAATTCCCTCCTCAAAATAATCAAAATATCCAATTATGGTGAACCAATAGATACATGCCTTTTCAATTACCTCCAGTTTTGCATGACCTCCCTAGTAAAGCACATAAGTATTTGCCAAAATTTCAAGGAAATAATGCAATCACAGGAGAAGATCATATTAAGAGTTTCTTGTATGCTATGGATAGTCTCGAGGTTGAAGATGAAGATGTAGTTTTAAGATTATTTCTTCAGACCTTAGAGAAAGATGCTAGAGAATGGTTTAACACCCTTCCAAATAATGACATTGCTGATTTTTCCAAAATGGAAACTATTTTTCTAAAAATGTTTGGAGAGAGGAAAAATGAACAGTCACTACTAACAGACTTGGCAACCATGAAAAAGAAAGAAAATGAGATAGTGAGTGATTTTAATAGGATATTTTCTAAAACAAGAAATAAAATCCCCACTAACTTAAGGCCAAATGATATCCAATCTATCTGTTTTTATAAGAATACCTTTCTAGGAGAATTTAACTATGAATTAAGACAGGAACAAGTAACTACTATAGATGCATGTATGGATAAAGCTATAGAAATTGAAAGAAATATGTTAGATAGTGGAAAAATGAAACCATACTCTCTAGAGGTCAATCAACCTGATAGGAAGCCTAAGAAAGTAGGATTCAATTTGCAAAGAAGAACTGAACATGATCCTATGGAAAAATTAGCAAATCAAATGACTGAAATGTTTAATACAATGAATAATAGGTTAGCTAGGATAGAAAGGAATAAAGATAATAATGGTGAATCTTCACACCCTCAAGTTGATAAATAACAGAATGATAGTAGGCCACCATTTAGGAGGAATTTTAATAGAAATTGGGGTAATAACAATTCTGATGAAGGAAATAGAAACATAAATAATGGAAATAATTGGAGGAAGAGAGAAGTTGAGAAATATCAAGACTCTATCCCAAATCCTATACCTTCTGTTAATATTACAAAAAATTTTCCTTATTATTGTTCAACTTGTGATGCTCCTCATAATCTAGATTGTTGTGGAATATATTTAGGTATGCATAATAATATAGATTTAGATGATGAATCTGAAGAAGATATAAGAATTAATGCATGTTGGACTCAAGAGGATGAATCTAGAGAAAGGTTATTTGAAGAAAATATGGATTTGTATACCTCAAACCATCATCCTAAAATCCTAGTAGTAGAAAATACTAAAATCTTGCAAAGACCATAGGATTCTAGGTATGAAAGAATGAAACAAGGGAAATTAATCCCAATAGCCCAAGAGGTAGAAGAGCTAGAGGTAACTCATGCCTTAAATTTGAGAAATAGAATTGTACCAAATAGGATTGATAAAACATCAACCAATGAGACTAGGGGATAATCTATTACAAATAAAAATACATATAAAGAAAAAATTGAAAAGAATCAAAACAAAGTTATTCCTAAAATAATAGAAATAGAAGAAGAATTACAAAGAGAGGAATGTACAAAAACACTTGATGTCAAGAAAATAGAATTTGATGTTGGTTCAAAATTAAGTAGACAGAAAGTTAATATAACTTTTGGTGAACTAATGAAAGTCCAAAAATATAGAGAACAAGTCTGTAAAGCCTTTGGCTTGATAGAACAAAAAGAAAACCAATCTTGTAATGCAATTAAATCCACTAATCATGAGACTAGAACACCCTCATCTATTAGACCATTTTATGTATCTCTTAGATACAATTCAGATGAAGAAGAAAGGTATGTCATCCACAATTGTATGCTTGATAGTGGTGCATCTCATAATATCATGCCTAAATAGATAGCAGATCAATTAGGGCTAATTTGCACAAGGGATTCTCCTCCTATGTTAGTAATGGATAGTAGGCAAATACCTTGTGTAGGGATAATTACTGGTTTACTTGTTTATTTGGATCAATATCCCAAAAAGGGTATAGTAATGGATGTTGCAGTTGTAGATGTAGACCCTTTCTTTTCTTTACTCCTAAGCAGACATTGGGCAGAATAGTTGGGTGGTTCTATTCAATTAGATTGGTCTTATGCAACTATCCCCATATCAAGAAAAGAAAACATTACTCTTAGGAGAGAACCATTTAACAAGTATTCAGTTGAATTGATAAAATCAGATGATACTATGGTTAATTTGGTGAACTCTATAGAAGAAAATGAAATGGGGGTATACTCAATTTGGCATTCTTCATTCCTAATGGAAGTTCCTAATGCTAAAGATATGGATCCTAAAACTAGAGAGTTAGTAGATGCCGAATCCACTAGAGTACTAACTCAAGAGATGTGGACCATGACATTTGATGGGGCAAAGTCTCAAACTAGGGCAGGTGTAGGAATTAATTTAACAAATATTAAAGGTAATTACCTAGGAATCCCTTATAGATTAGAATTCCCTTGCACCAATAATGTTGCTGAATATGAAGCCTTATTGTTAGGACTAAGGAAAGCAAAAGAATTAGGCATAAATTTTCTAACTATTAGTGGAGATGCAAAATTGATTATTCAATAGGTTAAAGGTAAATATCAGACCAAACATCCAAGACTAAAGTAGTATAAATTGATAGTCTTAGATGAAATTGATAAATTTTTGGCATTTAATATTTCTTACATTCCTAGAGAATAGAATCACATTGCAAATTTATTAGCAATAAATGCTTCAGGTGTAGATTATCCTAAAATTGATATAGAATACATGGAAAGATTCCCCACTATTTCTATTTACAAACCTTCTGTGCTTGATAACATTGTCTATCTGCAAGTATTTCAGGATGATATAGATATTAAAGATTTCATGACCCTCCAAAACCATTACGTCGATGTGCTATGTGAAGAGGAGGATGAAGAAAAGTTGAAAGATATAATTGGAGAACCTGTAGAAGTAATTCAACTTAAAACAAATAAAATTCCAAAGGGGTTAGTTTCTTTAGAAAGCTTATTTGATGATTTTGACAAAGCATATAAACCACTTCTCAAAGAAATAAAAGTTGATGATATAAACATTGGAACAAAAGAGGAGCCCAGGTTGGTTAAGATTGATAAAGCTTTGCCAAGAAAAGAGAAAGAACAATATATCAGCTTTCTAAAGAAAAATAAAGAAGCTTTTGCTTGGAGTTATGAAGATTTAAAGACATTCAAAACTGATGTCATGACTCATATCATCCCTCTTAAAGAAGATGCAAAGCCATTCAGGCAAAAGCAAAGAAAATTCAACCCCACTTTACATCTAATCATGCAAAAAGAAGTTCAAAAGCTATTGGATGCAAAAATAGTTAGAAAAATAAGATTCTCTTCTTGGATAGCAAATTTAGTACCTATGAGGAAGAAAAATGGAGAAATTAGACTTTGTATTGACTTTAGAAACTTAAATAAAAGTTCACTTAAAGATAACTACCCTCTTCCCAATATGGAACAATTATTGCAAGCAGTAGTTGGCTCAGCCAGGATGTCATTATTGGATGGATTCTCAGGATATAACCAGATTTAGGTCAATCTAGAAGATAGACATAAAATTGCTTTCACTACTCCTTGGGGAACCTTTGAATACCTAAGAATGCCATTTGGGTTAATGAATGCAGGTGCAACATTTTAGAGGGCCATGGACTTTGCTTTTAAAGGTTTAATGTTCAAGATAGTTGTTGTCTACTTAGATGACATAATAATATTTTCAAAAAATCTAGAAGATCATCTTGAACACTTAGCCATAGTATTTGCTAGATGCAAAGAATATGGGATATCTTTGAATCCAAAAAATGTATATTTGGAGCAATGCAAGGAAAATTATTAGGCCATATAGTATCAAAAAAAGGGATAAGCATTGATCCTCTAAGGGTAGAAGCTATTGCAAAAATACCTCCTCCTAAGAACCTTAAAGGAGTTAGATCTTTCTTTGGAAAAATTAACTTCGTAAGAAGGTTTGTGCCAAATTTTGTTGAGATAGCCAAACCAATAAATGATATGATTAAGAAAGATGCTAACATAAAGTGGATAGAGGAGAACATTAAAGCCTTTAAAAAAATCAAGGATGCTATTACCACTACCCCAATGCTAAATTATCCTAATTATTCTAAATATTTTAATATATACTCATTTGCTTCAGAACATACTATTGTTGTAGTCCTTTCCTAGAAGGATGATGAAAAGAATGAAAGACCCATAGCATTTATGAGTACAGGACTAAAAGGAGCCCAACTAAGATTCAAAATGATAGAAAAATAGGCTTATGCTGTAATACAAGCACTAGAATATTTCAAGGGTATTTTTGGATCAAACAAGGTTATATGTTGTATCCCTTTCATAGCTATAAAGGATATTTTCACCCAATAACCTATAGGTAGTCTTGCTAGGTGGATGGTCAAGTTACTGCAATATGATGTAGAATTCAAAGTAGTTAAGATCATTAGAGGATAGGGTTTAGCAAAATATTTGGCTAATAAGGAAGGAGAAGATATGAATAACATTGTCACAGTTGATGAAATGCATGAAATCAGAAGAATTGACAATGTTGAATGCAAATGGTATGATGACATTTTGATGTATCTTCAGACCTTATCATTCCCAAGAGGCATGTCTACAAATAAAATGAGAGCAGTGAAGCAACAAGCATAGAAATATTATGTCCAAGAAGGTAAACTTTATTGGAAGCATCCAGATGGAGTATTATTTTTGAAAAAAAAATCTTAGATGTAATAAAAGAATTTCATGATGGATTCTATGGAGGTCACTTTGCACCAAAAGCTACTACAAATAAAATCATGAGAGCAGGTTATTATTGGCCTTCTTTATTCAAATATGTTCATCAATATGTAAGAGGTTGTCATAACTACCAAGTTTTTGTAGGGAAGAAACATTTAGCAACAATACCCCTTAAGCCAGTAATTGTAGAAGCACCTTTCACACAATGGGGAATTGACCTCATTGGTGAAATAAACCCCAATTCCTCAGGTAGACATAAATGGATCATCACAACAATAGACTATCTTACAAAGTGGGTGGAAGCAGCCCCTCTAAGAAATTCAACAACTGAGGTAGTCATAAATTTTTTAGAGGAAAACATTCTAACAAGATTTGGAGTCCCAAAGAAATTGGTAACTAATAATGGAAAGTACTTTATCTCCTTTGAAATGATAGAATTTTATGCCAAATATAGTATAGAACTTTCTCATTCTATAAATTATTACCCTCAAGGAAATGGTCTAGCTGAATCATCAAATAAAAATATGATAACAAGGATCAAAAGGTCATTAGGTAAAAATAAAAAGGGGTGGGATAGTGAGTTGAAATTTTCTCTATGGGCAGATAGATTGTCTATCAAGAGAAACACAGGTAAAACCCCATATGAGATGGTATTTGGAGAAAAAGCCCTTTTACCCCCTCAGATAGAAAGAATAGCCCTATCCTTGTTACTCCAAGATCATGAAAACCCTGATGCCTTGCAAAGAAGGTTAGATCAAATTGCACTTTTGTAGGAAGAAAGAAGAGATGCCCTGAACAAGATGATAGAACAAACTCAAAAGATAGTGCAACTTTTCAACAAGAAAGCTAAAGGTACACCATTTTTTGAAGGGGATATAGTCATTTACTAGGACCCCAAAAATGAAAGACATGGAGAGAAGGGTAAGCTTGAACCTAAGTGGTTAGGCCCCTATCAAATAGTTCAGATTGTTGGATAGAATACTTACAAGTTGTAGACCTTGGAAGGGGAACAAATGAAGATTCCAATAAATGGCCAACACCTAAAACTATACTACCCCTGCTATGGGGTCAAAAGAGAATAATAAAAAATAGAGTTTCAAACCACCATCTAGAATTGAATGAACAAGTCATCACCCTTGCAAGCATTCTAGTTAGGTAAATTTTTGATGTGTGTTATTTTTGATGTTTTCAAGTGTTAACCTTACATTGTGAGTTTTCTTGTCAATGTTATGTTTTGTTTTGTCCTTTCTGTTATGATTTGTTCTTAATCATTTGAAGAAGAAGAATTTAGATTAAAGATAGATGATGCTAACAACTTATGAGTCAGATTATTTAGCAATTATCCCATAGCCCTGGAGCTAAAATAGATGAAGTTGGAAATACTGCAACATTATGCCAAAGCCTCACATCTATCACAAATATTAAAGTCATTCTAGGATCACTAGAATGGAGTCATCATTGGTAGGATGTTTAGGTCAAAACATCTACACTCTTTTCTTTAGCCTTACAAATCCCTAACCCAGAATGCACACTCAAACTTTGCAATTCATCTTAATTCTTCTGAATCAAGAAGAAAAATATAAATAATGCAAAGTGAACAAGTGCTTGGGCTATCTGGATAACCTCTACCGAGGCTATAGATGCCTGACTGGTAGTAGAGCAGGTCCAGAGGGAATCAAGGTCATCTCCACCGGAGCTATAAATGCTTGTCTAGCAGTGGAGCAATGCAAAGGCAAATATCTTTCAGAGTGAAATATTTAATAGGCCTAACTCCTACCAAAGTGATAAAATTCTGATTGATCAAGGAATAAAAATGAATACACAAACACACACTTCAAGCCAAGGCATAATGCAATAGTAACCTCTGACCAATTTTATCTAACTCCACCTTAATACATTGCTAGACCATCTGTATTTCATAAGCAAAGGCTCATTTGATTTTAAACTAGGTCCTTTGATTTTATTGATTAAGAGCAATGTTAGTTTTATTCACTATTTTATTTTTCAATTTTTTAGATAGTCTTTTTGGAAAGTTGATTCCTGTTGTTCTTTTGACCTTCATTTTGCAATTGATTCTCAATCTAATTTTTTGTTTGCAAACCATGTTTTTGATAACCGAAGAGTCTGGAGTTCTCAAGTGCCTCAGGTTTTTACCACTTGTCCCAGTCAGAGCCTATGTTGGAGCTTAAAAAATCCAACATGAAAAGTACCCCTAATTTTAAATTTTGGAAGTCCATGTCCCATCCTAGGGTTAGGTTGTTTTTGTCAAATCAAAAGGGCTTCCAAATTTTTGCTGCAAAATTGCTAAATCAAAAGGTGTACAAATTGTTCATTAATGGTTGATTGTCACACAAAATTTTCCCAAGTGGTCTTGGTTGTTTCAGGTTAACAAGTTACCCACCATTTCATTTATCATCCCATTCCATTTCAAACTTATTGAAATAAAAGCTAACCAAGTTCGTGAGGCCTACATCAAAACATTATCCTTATAATTTGCTATTCTAAGGTCCATGGTCAAAAGTATTGATAATTATTTTTCTAAACCTCCAAGATCCCACACTCTCCCTTCATTTCATGTCAACACAACTAAAATCTGTGCATCTTTCATACATCCAGCATTGTGCACATTTCTTAAAATGATCTAATAGAGTGCATGACATAACGAGCGCACAACTTGAGCGATTTTTAATCCAAAATTAAAATTTCATTATGAGCCTATGTCTTACTAATATTAAGTTAAAAAAGGAAGGAAGGCTAAACCTCACTTAAAAAATTCCATGCACCCCTTCATATTAAAACCTTCACATGTTCCCAACATCTGATAATGCACACGCATTCGATCGAGATCCAAGGGTGAACATGCATCATACCCACAAAGCTTTAATGTTAATACTTTAGTTCTGAGAGATCATGATCTAAGCCTATTTTAATATTAATTTTCGTAATTTATCTAAATATTTCCTAAGTATTATGTGGCCCATATCTGTGTGCCCCCTTTGTTATAAATTGAGCATATCCTTCAAATCCAACAAAGCGCACACATCCTTAATATAATCTATAGGTGCGCATTATCCAAGGGAAGGTCGACTTACCTAAATTTTAAAAGAAGAGCCTTTCACATTTCATAAATGATTTAATCATAATTCCAGAAAGAAAAATAATTACCAAAATTCATAAAGGCCTAAGCTCTAAGTCAATTTGTGTCCCATGCACCCCCTTTATTTAAAGATAAAGCACCTTAATAAAAATAAGAGGTGTACTTGCACCCATAGCATTATACTATGGTGCACATATATGAAGCTATCTGAGATTTAGTGGCATGAAGCAAATAAGATGTTATTAATAATTATATCTAATTTTAATGCATGCCCTTTAAAAATTAATATCATGCAACTTTATAAATATAGACGATGCTCATGCATCATAATTTTAATCTATGGGCATGCATGCATGGAGAGATATTTGACTTGTCCAAATTTTAAGGGTCAAAGTGGTCGTAGGATATAAAATTTCTAATCCAAAGTCATTAAACCAAATTTTCATAAAAAATCCCTAAGGACTAAGACTCTCCTTGTTTATTCATGTCCCATGCACCACCTTTCAATTAATTCCCAAACACTTCAAAAGAAAACAAAGGGAGTACATGAGTCACCAGCATAATCTTGTGGCATGCATACATTAAGAAGAGGCCAACTTGCCCATCATTTAAAGGACCTCCCACATTTCATAAATGGTCTAAACCTAAAATGATGAATAAGAGTTTATTACAATTCCTCTAAATTTTAACCCATCCTATGTATAATGCACCCTTTTTGGATAAGGATCATGCACCTCTTTAAATAAGGATGACGCTCATGTATGCCCTATTAATATGATGGTGCTCATGCATCAAAGGAGATTGAATAACCTGAATTTTAAAATTCAAAGCAATCACGGATTATAAAGTTCAAACCTAAAGTCAATAAGATAAATAATAATAAAGTTCCTATTGAGTGTGCAAATGACACGTTTTCAAGGGTATGCCAACATACTTGTAATAGAGATATATTCCCTCTTAAAAGGAAAATTTCTTTCCCCCAAGGTTTGGGTAGGCCAAGTCTTAGGTAGTGTGGATAGACTCAGAGGTTGTTGATAACTATTCCTTCAAGGGGCCTTTGTTGGTTCTGTCTAGAAAAAATAAAATTTCCTAGTATAATGCTTGAAGATAAAATGTTTGATTGTATGAAATCCAATTCTGTTGGGAGTACCGAGGGCTTAGAGGACTTAGAAAATTAGTAAATCATTACCCTCCTTATGTATCATTCATTGCCATTAAGATATATCACATACATGCCAACAATGATTCTTTTGAAGCTATATGAAATTTAGAATACGATATAAACAATAGCTTCAATGCTTCAAACAAAAGCTAATCTACTCCTAATATAAATCAACTTCAAATAAAATTCAAAGGTTGAAGGGTAAGAGGAAATAAAATAAAACAAGTGATACTGTCCTGAACTCCATCCTTGATCCGGTAAAGCACCAAATTCAAATTAAAACCAATCTTGACCCGACCAATATTCACACAACCTGAGGTTCGAGATGGTGTAATCTTCAGAGGAGAAACAAATTATGAAATGGACTGAGTGCAACCACCATCAACATGCACAAATTAAACACAGTAAATTCTAGAGCCTTTATATTAAAAGATAAATCATTGAGTACATTTTTCAAATTTGTCCACTTTGGTGGATTACAAAGAACCAAGCTCAAAACAATAGCCACTTGGTTTAGAAAGACCATCCAACTACCAAGAAGAAAAAAAAAGAACTAAAGGTGCCCTACCAATATATGGTTTTTGACCCTTCTAATAGGCTAGTGATCTAGTATTTATACAAATTTTTGGTCTTCACCTAGCATTACATCTTGTAATTAATTTTCCTCTGATTTCGGGATGGACTTCTTGAAATTAAATCTCCTACCATATTATGATCATGCTTCCATTGAATGTGCACTACTTCGGCAATGCATCATGATGTCTTTATCTGCAGTGAGCCCTGCAACAGCTGCACTTCATTAATTTTCAAATTGCACGATGCTCAGGAACTTTGGAACAACCATGCCTCATTAATTCTTCATTATCCTGCAAAATCTGGGTTGATCATTGATTTCTTACATCTTCCACCCTGCTCGATTGTACTTGCATTGAAAATTCATATCCGCCATCATGATTTCTGCAAAATATTTGAAAGGCAAATATTAGAACATAAATATTATAATTGAACGAACTTAATTAATTTTTTTAAGGTGTAAACCTTTGATTTTTCAATCATTAAATTAATTTAATTCTTCTACAATTTGAATTTTTGATTTTTCCATTATTGATTAATTAATTCTTCTATAGTTTGAACCTTTGATTTTCAATTATTAATTAATTAATTCTTCTATAGTTTGAACCTTTGATTAATTTGAATTAATTAATTATTTCGATTTTAAAATATCCCTAAGGTTTGAGTTTTTAATTTTAGGGAAAAATATTATATTCAATTTTTTAATTCCAATGCCCCTTCTTTTATCAAAATGCAAAGAAAATCTGAAATGCACTCTCTTAATGAAAATACAATGAAAATTCAAATCCGTGCTCTTATATGAAGAGAAACACAAATGTCGCATGATATACTCCACTCCTTGAAAATTCCCTTAATTTACCTTTTTCTCGTGATTTGGTGCTTTTCAACGATTCAATACATTCTCAACTTATGAAGAAATGCGCAAAATCTTGTTTTCACTATGTTTACAAAGAAGCTTAAGAATTTCTCCCGAAGCCTCATTTTCTTACAAAAATAAATATTCACAAATTTTTTAACCTAAATTCGAGATGCGCATTTCTGCAAAGCAGTGGATCATTGTTCTTTCAAAGATCTAATGAATTTATGTATTTCTCCTTATCTTCCATTGAACCTAGCGAATTTCTGTAATGTTCATTGTCAAGATTTGACTTTGCTTGATTCACGAGACTTGAAAAATAGGTCAAAAATAAAAGTACCCAAAATTTCATGAGATTTTACAAGTGTCTAAATGGGCCAAACAAATGTCCAAATATGCTAATAAAAGTAAAAAATTCATTACGTATCATGAGATATCACATTTAGAAGTTTACGGACTATGATGAGAAACTGCTATTTTTGGAAAGGATTTCTTGTCTAAAAATATATAAATTTGATATCATTGTAAAGATATTTTCAAAATATTCCCACCAGGCTTTGAATCACCTAAAATGGATATTTCATTCAAAAGATATGGCATTTTAAATTTACATCAAAAATAGGGCAAGATAGTGAAAATCAAATAACCCTACAAATTGAATTTAATTAATTTTAAACCTTAGAATGACATTTTAAAATTCAAACTTATGAGATATTAATCCAAAATAATGACCTTGATGAGCTAAAATTTAAAATTTCCAATGCAATCAATTTCAAAATGACCGAGGTAAGAAAATTCAACAACTTGATGTAATCAAAATTCCAAATGAGGCAAGGAAATTTTTTTTTTTTTTTTTCTGAAAACAAAATTTGAACTTACAACCAATTTTTTTTTAATGGGGGTCCACAGTCTAGACTGGGGCATGTTGTACAAGTGCAACAACTAATTGTGACTCTGTTGTAAAATGCTCCTGAACATTTTAGGAATAGAAAGAACCCTCTCTACAAACAATGAAACTTCAAAACTAGCAAAACTAGAAATTTGGCGTCCACCCAAGGCCAAGGTTGGGCAAATTCACTTGAAATAAATACTCCATATTTTTTTAGAAAAGTGTGTGCATATGAATTCATTATATTCCAAAATCAGTTAGAATTTACCATCATGGTTTGGAAAATGGTCCGGTTTACCCGAGTGAACATTGGTCTACTTATGATGAGTTTTATCACGTAGGTAGACATGTCACCAATTTACATGGACATTGCTCCACTACTAGTCGGGCGTATATAGCCCCGATGGAGTTATATGTAATATAACTCTAGAAATTTCTCTATTTCCAACCAAGTGTTCATAGCCCCGATAGAGGTTGTTTGAATCACCCAAGCACTTGAACCTATTCTTTTATTTTTTGTTTGAACATAGATTCTTTTTTTTTTTACATAACAATTTTTTTTAATAAGCACTAGGTTCTGCTTTTGGGTTGGGGATTACCATGGCAAATAGGAGGGTAAACACTTGAATCAACTTCATAATAAAAGACCAAACCATGATGGTTTCACTTCTTCAAATCTAGAATTTTCCTTAAAATATTTTCAACGTGAAGCTGCGACATCATTTTACATCACTTTTAGATTCATATGCTTCATCCCAAACTATGAATAGACTTCAAACAACTAGTTAAGCTAATTTCATCTTCAACGAGCTCAACGTGGGATTTTCCAACCCTAAATTGCATAGAAAACTTTCCAGCTTAGAGTAACCACAAGCTAGTTGCACTTGGATGATTTAAACCAATTCCAAATAGAAGCATGGAATAAACTAGAATTGAAGACACCAACTATGTAAAAACTAGCATAAAGCACACCAGAAATGAAAATAGAATAAAAAAAACTAGCATGAAAACTCAAAGCCACATCATAAATAAAAATGAAGGGAGATCAACACACCAAAAACTGAAAATAATAAACTATGCACAAAGTTGTTTACAAGGCAAGACTTGGGATTTATGATATATGAAATGATCCTTAGCTAGAGGGGAATTTTTTTCAGGATCCCAAACATGATTACCACAATTTGAAATATGCTTACCATGATAGGCATGCCAAATTTTATGGGCATTATTCCATAGTGACATTAGATCTAAAATATTAAAGGCCTCCATTTTGCCTCTCTCACCCCACCAACTCAATTTAATCCCATCACTACCATACTTGGACTTTGATCCATTAAACTCAAGGGTCCACAACTGGTCTTGAATTATTTTTTGTTTACTATATGGGGTCTCTGATATTAGATAATTACCTTTAGTTATAGTTTCCACCACCACAATGTAAACTTTCCATTCTAGCTTAGTGTACAAAACCTCATTAAAATTGTTGTGATCAATGATGAGCTCCTTCAACATTGGCTCTATTTTTGAAAAATCAATTGCCATATAACCATTCAATGTTTTTGACCAATCATGACTAAGTAGCACCCCATGGGTATTTGAGATATCCACAACCTAAATATTAATGTGTTCTTGCATCCTAGGTTCAACAACAAATAGTATGGGATTTTGTTGTAATAAACCAACCGTATTTACCTCCATATTGTCCAATGTAACAACCTTATTTATTGAGAAAGTAGGGGTCAACCCTAATATTTGGCCAAATACATATGGCATTGTATTACCAGAAGCATTTGAATCCACAAGGCAGTTGTGTAAACTTTTACTAGCAATTCTAGTAGTCAACAATGGAGGTGGAGATTCCACATTTTCTTCATATATAGCCACCTGATCATCGATAACCTTTATAATTTCTTCTTTCTCAATCAACCCATCCTTTTGGTCAAGGGATTTTTTAAGCAACAAATCTTCTTGGTCAACCACCTGAGTTATCTCAAATAGAGCAACATTTTCCTTGGTTTCCTTGAGGTCTTGAATGATATCATATACGAACTTGTTTTTTTCTAGAAATTCCTCTTTTGTTGGTAATGATATGTTGACTTCTAGCTATAGAGGCATTGTAGGATCCTTATGTGGAACAAAGCTTTCAATTTATTGCTCATCAGGTAGGATGGAAGTTTTCTTGGAAGGTGCAAAAGGAGTGAGTGATCTCCCTTCTCTATCTTAAATAATATAATCATTATCCTTCTGAAGCATTAGATGAGATTTCATATCTTCTTCCATGTCATCTTCAAATTTATCTTTCTCCACCATTGAAGATTCATATGTTTCGAACACTAGGCCTATTCTTGAATTTTGACTAACTTAAATCCTACAATCCTCATTGGTGGATACCGAATCCAAAATTTTTACCTCATTTTGGACAATATCCAAAGTAATTTTAAACTCTAGGAAGTCAGTTTCACCATGTTGAGCAGTAGAATGGAAGTCAAGGTTCCTATTTTTAATGTTTTGAGGAACTTGCCTTTGCAATTGAAGCATATCATTGCTCAATTTTTGAACCATATTTTCTAAGTTGTCTAACTCAAGATTTATGTTATTAAGTTGACTTGGTCCTGATTGAGCTATTACATTATTTGCAGTTGCAGATGTGTTCAAAAATATAGATAAACTTGGTTGAACATTTGTTGGAAGTGTATGATTGAGAATATTGTTCATGGTCACCTGATTGTCCAAATGTGTTGGGATGGTCTGTTGACTACTCACATTAGGCATCATTTGATTCAAGGGTGCTAGATTGAATGGTTGGTACTGGTTGGGATACATAAATATTGGAAATGAGTTTGGCATGGGAAGGTGTTATGCAAGAGCTTGATTCATTTGTGGTATCTGATTGTAAGCTCCAAGTTGTGCAAGTGATGATAATTGACCCATATTAAAACCTTGAGGAATTAATCATTGTTGAATTGTTGCTGCCTCATTATATGCTTTGGGTAAGGATGTAATTTGAGGAATTCTCCTCAAAAAATAGAATTTAATGGGTCCAAGGCTCCAAAGTACATCTAGATGACTACTTCCTCTATAAGGATGTAAGGTGTCACTAGTCTAGTGTATAAATTATGGAACCTATTGTTTAATAGTCTCAATGGATCATTAGGTTCTCTACGGACGGAGGCAAACTGATGGTATATCATAACTGGGTCAATAGGTTTTCTAAAGTTACTAATAAATACTACTACTTGAGCCCAAGAAGTGATAGAGCCTAAAGGTAAGTTGATATACCAATCATAAGCAAACTCATCTAATGTGTATGGAAATATTCTATAGGAAACATCTTCATGCATAATTTGTAAATGGATTATGGTGTCTTTGTATGCCTAAATGTGTTCTTCAATTAATCTCATTCCATCATACCTATATTGAGGAAGATATCTTTCAAAATTTGTAGGTATATCATGTTTATACCCAGGTATGTTTAGAGGGCTGCTTCCTATGATCCATGGAGCAAGAGTTGCCATTATGGAACTTTGGTATTAACTTAGATAGTCAAGATGTGTGATATAGACAATGCACCAAGAAAAATTTGTCTTTCATAGCCCTCCTTCTAGCATCAATTCTTATGAGCATGAAAATGACACATTGTCAAGGGTATGTCAACATACTTGGAACAAATATATGTTCCCTCTTGAAAGAGAAATTTCTTTCCCCTAAGGTTTGGGTAGGCTAGGTCTTGGCTAGTGTGGATAGAATCAGAGGTTGCTGATAACTATTCCTTCAAGGGACCTTTGCTAGTTCTATCTGAAAAATAATATAAATTTCCTGGTACAATGCTTGAAGATAAAATATTTGACTGTATGAAAACCAATTTTTTTGGGAGTGCAATCTCAACATACAAAGAAAATTGTGAAATATTGTTTGTGTTCTATTTACAAAGAAGCTTAAGAATTTCTTGCGAAACCTCATTTTCTCGCGAAACCTCATTTTTTTGCTAAACCTCATTTTATTATGAAACCTCATGTTCTAGAGCATTCTTGTTTTTAGCGTATCCTTGTTTGCACTCCATTTATAAATAAGCTTAATAATTTCTCCCGAAGCCTCATTTTCTCGCAAAACCTCATTTTCTAAAGCATCCTTGTTTGCACTCCACTTAAAAAGAAGCTTAAAAATTTCTCCCTAAGCCTCATTTTCTCATGAAACATCATTTTCTAGAGCATTCTTATTTTTAACACATTCTTGTTTGCACTCAATTTACAAAGAAGCTTAACAATTTCTCCTAAAACTTCATTGTTATTTCAAATATCCAATGAATTTATGTATTTCTCCTTATCTTCCATTGAACCCAACAAATTTTTGTAATGTTCATTGTTAGGATTTTGCTTTCTTGATTCACAAGACTCAAAAAATAGGTCAAAAATAAAAGTGCCTAAAATTTCATGATATTTTGTAAGTGTCTAAATGGGTCAAACAGGTATCCAAATATGCTAATAAAAATAAAAAATTTAGAAGTTCACAGACTATGATGATAAATTACTATTTCTTGAAAGGATTTCTTGTCTAAAAATCTACAAATTTGATATCATTGTAAATATATTTTCAAAATCTTCCCACCAAGCTTTGAATCACCCAAAATGGATCTTTCACTCAAAATATATGGTATTTTAAATTTACATAAAAAATAGGGCAAGATAGTGAAAATCAAATAACCCTACAAATTGAATTTAATTAATTTCAAACCTTAGGATAAACTTTTAAAATTTAAACTTTTGAATTCAAAATAATGACCTTGAAGAGCCAAAATACAAAATTTCTAGTGCAATCAATTTCAAAATGATGGAGGTAAGAAAATTCAAGAGCTTAATGTAATCAAAATTCAAAATGAGGCAAGGAATTTTTTTTTTTCCAAAAACAAATTTGAACTTAAAACAAAAAATTTCAAGGGTATCCCACAGTCCATATTGGGACGTGTTGTGCAAACACAACGATAGTTCCTAAGGTGTGTAATCCCAAATTATTTAATGTCCCAATACGCCTCCTATGGGTTAGTATCATACACCTTCTTAGAAAAGAGCGGTGCTCGTGCACCATTGATTCAATCCAAGGGTGCACTCATATTAAGTTGCATGAAAGATAATGGCCCAAAGTACTAAAAAAATCCTTTGATGTAAATATCATGCATCCTTATTAAGATGGATGATGCTCATGCATTTCCATTTAGATCTAGCAGCACATGTGCACAAAGAAGGGACTAAGTTACTCAGATTTTAATAGGAAGGTCAGGACATATTTCTCAAGAACTTATTATCCTAAGTTTGCATGTCAAAAATTATTAAGGTCAAGGTTTGATTAATTTTTCCTAAATTTAGCCTCTCCCATTTCATTTGTCATGTGTCCCCTTTCTTAATTCTCGAGCATCATTTAAAAAATTAAGGGCACACATATACCCTTGATTTGATCCAATGATGTGCACATGGTAAAGATAAGCTGAAGTTGCTCAAGCTTTAAAGGGAAAAGTCAATGGCATCATATAAGTTGCATACTTTATAAAGACCCTTTCCTGAGTCGCCATGATGAAATTATATCAAGTTTCCTTAAGGTCCATGATTTTCCCACCCTTTATTTCATTTAAATGATGAGCAACTTTGGCCCTAAAGAGCGGTGCTCTAAGACTAAAAATTAATCTGAAGGTGTTTATGAATTAAAATTTTCTAAAGTTTAAGGTAAGGGTTGAAATTAATGTAGTCATGTATGGCACATGGTTTTATTATTATACATGAAGATATAAAATTACCTTTGATACTAATATTTTATTAATTTAATATTTGCTTCCATGAATTCCCACTTATTTCTTCCCTCTTTCTAGATAACATGCATGCAACTCATGAAGATCCTACGACATGCATACTCTCTAGTTATATCTAATGATGCACTCACCATAGAAGGGAGATGAATTGCATAGAGGTTAAAGTCAAGAAGAGTGTGACAATAAATTAGAAGCCACAAACACCTTATAATTTGTTCATAGACATAAACCTCCATAGTGAGGAAATTTTAAATCAATCTCGTCCTCAAGTTTCAAATGTAATTTAAAAAAATTAGTACTATTGCTTTATCAAATAATTTCAAGGATTTTATAATACTCATGAAAACCCATCTTCTATTTCTCCATTTCTACTAATGTGCTTGCAAATTTTGAAGATCTCACGACATGCATGCACTATAGTCAGATCCAACGATGCACACAAGACAAAGTCGAATGAGTTTTATCTGATATCCACAATACCAAAGGGATATTTATCTGATTCAAAAGCATCCAATAGCACACCCGAATCCTATAATATCTAGTTATGCATACAAAAAAAAGAATACATATAGAGGAATATTTTCAAGGAAATTCTGACATGAACAGTCCTTGTCGACCATGAGATACAGTGAGTGAGAATGTGAAAGTTACCAACTAGGTGGTACATTTTGAACTGGGCCATGAGTGTAATTTCAAAAGCCAAGTCATATGGAAAGGTTTAAGGAAAGGGTGTTATATTACACACATGATTAAAATAGGGTACACATATTAAAACCTCGTAAAGAGCAAACACGCTCAAGGCAAATCATTCTCCAGTTAAATCGCAATGATACAATTCAATTTACACCAACTCTGTAAGCTATGAATTCCACTCAAAGAACTTATAGTAGATAAATCATTGAACACTTGCAAATTTTCAGAGAGGAGAAGAGAAAATATCAAATCACATGGGCAAGATTAATGAATAAGATGAAAAATCATAAGTTGTACAAGGAAAAGTCAGCTTGCGAGTTAGTTAACACGAGCAAAAGGACTAAGATGATGTACAAACACCAGTTTAAGCAATCCAAATATTTTCATATCAAGGAAACATGATTTTATAATCATAAATTGATGAAATATTTTCCCTCAATTTAGTCCTATATAAGGAAAGCCACTCACCCAAGATCACAATGAAGATTTCAGCATCAAATATTGATTGAAGCAAACAAGCAAGAAGTTGTAGAAGAATATATGAATGACTCAAGAAGTCCTGGAAAAGTAGGATATGTATATCAAACAAACAATCACCTAAGTTCGCAATCTGCTTGCCTCAAAAATGTCCTCTCACCTTAGTGGAACATAGTCATGGAAATATCACACCAATGGAATATAATTATGGAGGTATTATGTTATCGATGATTCATTTATTTTGTGTACCTCTAATTCTCATTTTTTGTCTCCTTTTACTCAACACATTAGTGATGCTTCTTCTTGACCTCTTATAAAGATACATCATATCCAATTTTTGTAATTAATCCTTACTTCCTGCCTGTCGTGTCGATTAAGCCTCCATTTTAGTGAAAAACATATATTTGTACTTATACAAAGTTTTTCAAATTCAGCATGGTCAAATAAACATATTTTTTACATATTTTTATTAAATCTAGAAGAGCATGAACATAAATTATTAAATATTTAAGTTTACCTCAAGGGTTTTCTTACCATACCTGGTCTATCTAGAAACATATAAAACTCTATTCCTAGGTTAAAGAGGTAGGTCTACCAAAGCTTGTAATTGTTGCTTGGTAATTGGTTTTTCTTGTAGCATGACAAACAAATCCTAAGGATGCAAGAAAAATCTCCAAAAGACTCCTAGATGGATCTATTCAGCACATGGGACCAACTTTAGAGCAAATTTTGAAAACTGCATCAAAACCCCCAAGTGTAATCCGGGAGGAGCCCAAGCCAATCCTTGAATGTGGGATTCAGAAGCATGTTGAACAGGTAAGTGCTCTACCTTCTTCAGCCCCCCTTATTATTCAGAATTATTTTTATTGTCTCAAAACCCATGGAGTGGAGGAATTTTTAGATTCTATATCACCAGATATGCCTTCTCCTCCTGAGTTTCCAACTCCCATTAATTTGGAGAAAGGGTCTTCGGGCCCAAAAACTAGAAGCCACAAAAAAGTATTATGGATGTGGGGATTGAGAAAAAAGTGGGGAATCCCCCAAATAAAGAATCTTGAAAAAATGAGACAAACTCAAATATAGCCAATGGACTCAGCTGGTGTTAGAAGGGGATGAAGGATTGGTTCCAGGAAGAAAACAACTGAAGATAACATCCTTTAATAACATTTCTCCTCATAGGTTGAGGGGTGGGAAGAAATTCTCTTTCAATCATGGTAAATGAAGTTCCTTTCCTAGAATGTGAGGGGCCTTAATGGTCACTCAAAATAGAGATTAGTGGCTTCTCTTAGATTTAAGCATAATTTGGATATTATTCTTTTGCAAGAAACCAAGGTGGAAGATAGTAGAGTAGATTTTGTTAGAGTGGCTATTTGGAAGAATGCAGGTTTTTATGCTAGCCCTACTCATGGGGTGTCAGGGGGTTTGTTGTGTTTGTGGGATTCGAAAAAATTGGTGGGTTCAGTGTTGTCAAATTTTTATAGAATAACAAATGTTCTATTTTTTTGTAAAGAGACTAATAGGAGATGGATCTTGACCAATATATATGCCCCAAATTCATATGTTGATAGAGGTCTTCTATGGGAATATTTGAGCACTATGAGAGAAGGCCTACAAGGTGAAGCTTGGATCTTGGCTAGAGATTTTAATTCTCTATTGTATCATGCTGATAAAAGAGGAGGCATTACCAACACTTTGAGAGGAATGGAAGATTTTACCTCTTTTGTCAATACAAATGAACTTATGGACTTAGACCTTAAAGGCAATAAGTTTACATGGAGTAATAGAAGTATTGGTACCCAACTCATCTAGATAAGGTTAGACAAAGTCCTTATGTTGAAAGAAGCATGGTTTTTGTTTGGAGATGCCTCTTTATCATCCCTCCCAAAAGTGGGTTTGGACCATAACCCTCTGGTTTTTGAATCTTCTCAAGGCATTTTCAAATTTTCTAAACCCTTTAGATTCAAAGCAATGTGGCTGAAAGACCCAGGGTTGGAAGCTAATATTAGTGAGTGGTGGTCTCAAAAATTCTCTGGGCCATTAATCTCTCAAGTGGCTGAGAAATTAAGGTGGGTTAAATTTAATTTAAAGATCTAGAATAGAGAGGTTTTTGGCCATGTGAATGTGAAAAAAGAATCCTTGAAGGCTCAACTTAAAACTTTGGAAGCTGAGATTGAGACTAGAGAGTTTTTGATGGAAGCCAGATTGAAAGAGAAGACTCTATTGGCAGACCTGCACAACACTCGTGTGTGAGGAAATGCTTTGGAAACAAAAATCTTGAGCCTTATGGTTAAAAGGAGATAGGAATACAAAATTTTTCCATGTGTCCACTCTGAGGCGTAGGAGTATTAACAAGATTAATGAAATTTTAAAAGTAGATGGCCAAAAATCTATTGATATTCATGAAATTAGAGCAGAAGTGGTAAACTAATTTGAATCCCTGTGGGGGAGAAGTCAAGTGGGGATGAATAGGTAGAAAGAAAGTTATTATCTAGCATTCCACAACTGGTTACAAAAGAGATGAACTCTATTTTGATCAACCCTTTTGAAGATGAGAAAATTAAAAAGGTGGCCTTCTCCATGGGAGGGTTGAAAGCTCCAGGGCTGGATGACTTCTCTCCTATCTTCTTCCAAAGATACTGGCACATTGTGGGGAGAGATATTGGAAATGCTTTGAAAGAGGTTCAAAGAATGGGGCATATTCTAAGGGATGTTAATTCCATATTTTTGACACTTATTCCTAAGTCTCACAAGATAAAGGATTTTAATGATTTTAGACCTATTAGTTTGTGCAACACTGTGTACAAAATTTTCTCCAAGGTTTTGGCTAATAGATTAAAATATTTCCTCTCGAAGATCATTGATCCAGCTCAGGCAGGTTTTGTGGTTGGAAGATAGATATTGGATGGGATTATTGTTGTGCACGAGATCATTCATTTTGTGGATAAAAGTGGAAGATCAGGTTTTTTTCTCAAATTAGATATGAACAAAGCTTATGACCGTGTCTCCTAGGAATTTTTGATAAAAGTCATGCATAAATTTGGGTTCCACCAGTAGTGGCTCAGTCTTATCAAAGAATGTATTTCGACATCTTGGTTTTTAGTCTTAGTGAATGGATCTACAACCGGGTACTTTAAGAGCCAAAGGGGGCTTCACCAAGGGGACCCTCTCTCCCCCTTTTTGTTCATCCTTCTTGTTGAGGTGCTCGGTAGAGCCATAAAAGTTGAGCTAGGTATCGAAGGTATTAGTCCAATTTTACACTCTGATCGCATCTCTCATAACCAATTTGTAGATGATACTCTTCTATCCACTGTGGTGTCCATTCCCCAAGTCAAAAAGGTTAAAGATATTTTGACCTTTTATGAAAAGGTGATGGGTCAGATGATCAATTTCCATAAGAGTAGACTTTTTTTCTTGAATACCCCCCTCGATAGGCAAAGGAAGATTACCAAAATTTTGGGTTGTGAGATTGCAGCTCTATCATCTTCTTATTTAGGGATGCCCCTATTTAGTGGTAGAATGAAAGAGAATATTTGGGACCCAGTATTAGATAGGATTCAAAAAAATCTCATTGGTTGGAAAGGGGCTCTTCTTAGCCAGGCTAGAAAGGCACAGTTAGTTAAGGCAACTCTATAGAGCATACCAGTCTATTTCCTCTCTATTTTCAAAGCCTCGATGAAAGTAGTTCAAAATATTGAGCAACTTCAAAAGTCTTTCTTATGGTCTGGTTCAGAGAGTAAGAAAATATTTCATCTTGTCTCATGGGAACAAGTTTGTAAAGAAATCAAAGTTGGGGGTCTAGGTTTCAGAAGGGTCAAGTGGATGAATGAAGCTTTAATGGTAAAGTAGGCATGGAAGTTGTTTAAGAAAGAAAACATTGGTTGGGTGAATATTGTGTTGGCTAAATATATTTCTACCAACTTTAATTTCTTGAATGATCCTTCATTGGCCTCAGGATCGGCCTTTTGGCTCAGTATTTTAAAAATGAAAAGCATCATCCATAGAGGGCATAGATGGATTATGGGCAATGGGAATGCTATTGATTTCTAGAAGGATCCTTGGATCTAGGATCAACCTCTAATCTCCTCCCAAGAATTGGTTGAAGCTGAACCTATAGCCATGACTATATTTGGTACTAAGGTGGTTGATTATATGCAGGTTCAATAGGGGGTTAAAAGTTGGAAACCACTTAGAATGCAAAATTTGAATATGCTAGAACAAAGAAGTTTCAGCCTCATTGAAGACTTATTAAGGCTGCAAGTTATAAAGAACACAAAAGAGGAAGACAACTTAATTTGGAAGAATGAAAGTGATGGGTTATTTTTTGTTAAGTCAGCCTATAAGATTACTTCTGATGCCATAGAGGAAGTCCCTATTTTCAAGAAAATATGGGTTAAAGGTCTTATGCCAAAAGTGAACTTTTACCTTTGGTTGGCATCTCAAGATAAAATTCTCACGGTGGAAAATTTACAAAGAAGAGGTATGATAATTACAAATTGGTGTTCCCTCTGTAAAATTTTTGATGAATCCACCAATCACTTGTTTTTCCAATGCCCTTTTTTGAGGGAAGTGTTTTCTCTCCTAATGGATTTTTTAGGAGTTTCGTGGGTGTTTCCTAGTTGTTATAGGATGTTATTGAGTAGTGGACCTCTCCATTTGTAAACCCTATATTATGCTCCTTTTGGTCCTTCAGCCTCCCACATCTCCTTTGGGGTGTTTGGAAGGAAAGAAATAGAAGAGTTTTCAAAAGCATGGAGAGAAATGTTGAATCAATATGGCTTAGAGTGTTAACGACAATTGTTGAAAATATGGGGAATCCGGCTTCAGTTCTCAGTCGTGGAGGGGTAGCAGAGATTGCTCTTTTGAAAAATTTGGGTTTTTCAATCAGTGCTAGAATGATAGATATTCTAGATATCAAAACCTCTATTAAATGGCAACCTCCACCTCAAGATTGGATTAAATTTAATTTTGATGGAGCATCGAAAGGGAATCCAGGGCCTACAAGAGTAAGTGGCCTCTTTAGGAATCACAATGGGGAGATTCTTCTTGCCTTTGTAGAAAACTTGGGTCCACAAACTTGTCATTTTGCTGAAGCTAGGGCGTTGTATCAAGGCACTGCGTTAATGGAATATTTGAATTGTAAAAAAAATATTATTGAAGGGGACTCCTTAAATGTGGTTAAGGCCTTTTTCGGTGATCAAAATCCTAGTTGGAACATCTTCAATCTAATTAAGGAAGCCCAAATATTCTATCATAATTTGGAGGGAATTCAAGTCAGGCACACCTTTAGAGAAGGTAACAAGAGTGTAGACTTATTAGCTAATCTAGGGTTAAGCTAGGATAATCTCTCTATTTGGAGGGAGAATTTTCCCATAGAAGTTGAACAATTTATTTGATGAGTTTTATTGATAATGTGAGCCTTTTTCTATGGGGGGTTTGCACATTCTTATGGCTAGATCCATGTTTTGTTGGAATTTGAATCCCATTGCAATTATTGATTGGGAGATCCATGATCTTGTGCCTTCTGAAGAGTGGATTTAGTTGTGGGTTCGTATAGTCAGGTTGTAGGGGTTTTTTTTGTCCCTATCTCTCTGCCCCTATGTTTATGTTCCTTTTTTTTGAGGATGTCCTCTTCTCTATTTTAGTTGGGTTGGTAAGGGATCTGTTAGTGTGGGTTCTCTTCTTGTTTTTGAGTTGCTCCCATTATGCCCTGGTGGGTTGGCTGGTTTTAAGTCCCTGTGTGGACTACTCTCTATTCGTACCCCTTTTGATAATCTTGTAGGCTTGGATTTCTTCTTGTTGTAAAAGGTTTGGGGACCTTTCAACACCCCTTCTATAATTATAAAAAAAAAAACTTCTAAATATTAAGCAAATAGTAGATACCGTTGATATGCCAACCCTTGAATATTAATTTAAATTCATATTTTTCAAGGAAAAATCCAAGTTATCTAGAGATTTATCTCCAACTTATTGATAAGCACAAACCATTTACAAAGCTTTTAATAAAAGGTGTAGCTTTTAAATGGGATGACCAATGTCAAGAAGTATTTAATGCTAAGTTTTATATTATAACACCTACAATCCTTGTCCCACCAAATTATAGTAAACCATTATATAGCGAAACTAAAAATGCCCTAGGTGATATGGTGGTTCAATATAATTACCAACATCTAGAAAATACAATCTTCTACATTAGATGAATATGTTGGAATGTCTAGTGGTTATGTTATCTTGAGGCAATGACTAACTTTTGTATTGTATTATATATAAACGCCATTTGGGTCCTTGTAAACCTTGTAACTATTATTTTATAATATTTTATTATTTTTAATCCTAAAGGTCAATTACTTAATCTTGACTAAAGGTAACTTGTATTTAGGTATAAATACCCCATTATTTCAACCATTTATTATCAATAGGTGTATAATTATATTCTTGGATAGCGATATTATTTGGTGTCATTGGTACCCCCAATAGGTGTATATTCTATTCTTTGATAGGTATATAATCATATCAATAGATGTATAATTCTATTCTTTGATACCCCCATATACTATGTGTATTGCTTTATTTATATTTCCTTCTCAACAATACTGGATAATGTGTTGATTCCTTTTGTTTCTAGAAACTACTATGAAATCTAACATGGTATCAAAGTAGGTGTGAATATTCAATACTTGATTGCTTTTTATCAACAAATCAAATTTTATGGTGTCTTCCAAGGAAAACTATGTTTAGAACAACCATTTTTTTTTTATAAGCTAACAATGGAACTGGAAGATGTTTTTTATTTTAAAATCTGAGGTGTACTTGGATTGTGATGATATCACTAGATTTGTTAAGATTTACTCTTGGAGAAAAATTCACTAATATATTCCTTTGTTCCTCTCATTGGAATTCAAACCTTTGTTAAAGTTATTGATTTTTAACCAAATGGATGCCCTAGTTTAGGATTGAATTTTCAAAACCCTCTTTAATAATTTATATTTTTCTTCAAAAAATATATTTTGTTTCGTCTTTTGTGATTTTGTATCCAATAGTATTAGAAATAAGAGGATAGACTACTTGTATACTAAGAAAAATTAAAAGAAGAGGCTAAACATCTTCCAACATACTCATAGTGCTAGATAAGTTAATGGTAGGCTTCTATGCATGGCAAAGACCTCAAAAGCTACTTGAAAAAGTTGATAAAATTTTCTAATTTTTTTTTTTTTGCATAGGTGTGAAGGATTTCTTGATTGGTTGTGTTTGAAAAAAAAACTATGTAGGAAAAACCATAACATATATGAATAAACTATCAATATTTTTGGATTCTTTGCAAAATTTTAGGGGGATCCTAGTTTGGAACTTTTTTGACATCAAGGGATTGTTCTCTATGCTTTGACAAGTTTATTAATTTCCCTTCAAAAGTGAAAATTTTGAATTTGAATCAAGAAATATTCCCTAGAGGGGATGATGAGAAAATGTGTGCATGCATTAGCATGACATGCAACAATATCACATGCATAATAGTCAAGAAAGGAAGTTTGAAATGAGGATAATTTTAAAATGGCACAAAACCTTTATGGTCTTGAAGACACCTATGTCTTAGTGGCTAGTAGAGGCTTAGTTAAGATACTTGGCCTTAGAGGAGGTCAAAGGTTCTAACCTCCTCCCTTGCCAAACCTTTTAAATATGAAGGATGATATTGACATGCATAAGGATGATGTGACACCTAATGATGTTATCCTTTTATCTTAAAAATACTAATGTGACGCATAATTATGTGGCAATTCATATTTGTCGACACCTAAAATGCATCATTGTAATGAGACTACCAAAATATCTCCTTTCTAACTCACACCATCCATATTGGGTAGCGTTAGGGTTAATCCAATGATTTTCTCTAAGTAGCAAGTAACATTCCCTCATGGGAAGACTAACCGTATTGATCTGAGATGATCTTAGGATTGGGACCATCTCCATCCAAGATGGTCATGCAAGACCAAAAATAAAAAATAACTGGAAGCAAAAATACCTATTAGTGTGATGCATGAAATTTGCACTGGTGCTAGTTACCCTGCAGGCGGTAGTTACACTTACTACATGTAATCATTTGATGGAAGCCAATTAGGTTGTCCCTAAGTGGAACTTACCATTCCATGTATTTTTACCCTAGGAGCCTATAGAATAGTGTCCTCCCTCCTTGTTTGAAGAGGAATTTTTGAATTCGAAGCCATGAAGTGTTGCCAAAAATTTGCCAAGTTCTCTCGCTACTCAACTCGATATTATGAGATTGCCACACTAGAATTGAAACTACTTTCCCCTAACTCGTACACTCATTTACATTGCTCGAGTGATAACCGATGTCGTTTACTCACATCCATGCTCACAAAGATCCACCTGGAATGACATCTCGTTCTCCTCAAAACACTGTACAAAATTTGTTATGCCAAGGTGTAGACCTGCAACAATGACCATCTCACCCCGAGATGATCCATAGGTAGAAACCATCTCGACTCGAGACAGTCATTTCTAGGTGACTATTTTGTTCATTTTTTGTGCATTTTAGCTTAGATCTATGCATTTCATATTTTTGCATTGGCTTAGATTTTAGATATCACATGCAAGCATTTGTTTTCTATTTGATTTCACATTTTTAGATTTAATACGGGTCCAAATTTGGTGGGTCCCTCATATGCTACTAATTCACTTTCATTTTTCTTGCATGTAAGTAATAGGACTCAAGAACAACAAAATACATCATATCCAACACTCGCACGGTGGTCCTAGAAAATCTACTCTCCGACAAACTGTGTTGGCACGAAGATATCTACATTGCACCAGGAATAGTTTTGATAAAAAGAATGAATAACACCCCTATTGTATTCATTGTATCACTGGTGAAATCCCCTCGAGGGGACCCTCTTGTAACACTTTGAAAGAATGATATAAATAAATATAAAATATTCATTTCATTTTTTCAATCATTGTGTTTCATTGCTATTTAGTTTTATGATGTAAATTTCCATCCTTCAAATGGTGATCACGGTGGGACCTAGTCCCTACTTTGCTAATGCATGTTAAATATGACTAACTGTTGATTTTTTATGTGATTTGTAAGTTTTTAGTCTTAATAATCTTGACCTGAGACGATCCCTAGTTGTAAAACTATATCAACCTAATATGGTCCCTAAAATGAGTCAAATTGGCTAAAAATTTGCACTTTGGCATCAACTGTTGGCTTTCAAGGTTAGTATTTGCATCACTGTGTTTTTTCTTATCTTGAGAAAGCAAATTAAAAAAATACATAAAATTGTAGCATAGTTGTATTTTTATCAGTTTTAATTCTATCAAATTGTGATTGTCTTAGGTCAAGATGATCTCTATCTATAACCATCTCAGGTCAAGACAGTCCCTTATCTATGATTGTCCTAATAATAGATGATCTCTGTATTCTCTAATGGTTTTCTTTACTTAATACTTGTTTAAGGATAAAACCTCATTGAGGGAATATTACCTTTTTAGATTATGTTTTGCATTATTGAAAGTCATTGCATGCTATTATGCTTTTAGTTTTTGTAAATAATAAAAAGAACCCCCACACACTCCTGAGATAATTTAACATCATTCAGTTGGATTTAATCACCAATGACCGATAGCAATCACGTGATGTGGGATTTCATCTCCCACCATGGATTGACCCCCTACACACCATAGTAGCCCTTGCAAGTGGTTATTCATATTTCATCACCAAAAAGCCCCCTACTTTTGGATGCATATTGAAGTAGGTCAAGTTTAGATGCCCTTTAACCATGGGGCTTAATAATCAGTGGAAAACAACTATCATTTATATTTGAGCCCATATAAGGGTGAAGCAAAAGCTCAACTAGTCAAGTAGCAGGATTTAGACAACATGGTTTCTTATTTTGAGGGGGTAGATTACTTATATAAGGATACTTGTTACCCATATACAATCATAGGAAGCCATTTAAACTATTTGTGTCATATTTCTTGATAGAGGTTATGCATAAATTACCTTTCAGTAGTGTTCATACCATACACCCTAGTCATTTTAGGGATAGGATTTTGCAAACATAAAAATAAAACAAAATGAAAAAAATATCAAAATCTCAAAACAAAAATTAAAAAAATATAAAAAATAGAACACATTGTTTGTTTGCTTTGTTTTTATAGCTAGAAAACATGGATGCACCATTTTCCTAGCTTATGGTTGTGACACGTAGTTAAGCTCAAGTATGATCAAATATTATTTTGTAAACACAAGGAAACATAGAACACTTTCAAATTGATCCATAAGACCTTATCATACCTAAGTGGCAATGTGACCCCCAAGATTTTAATATCGTTAATCATCCCATGAACCTTGACATGTTGGATGTTTTTGTTTAGAATTCATCTACAAGTCCTGATTATGATCATGATATGAATTATTTGAACTATACCACCTTGCATGCTTTCTATAAGGACAACTACATTCAAGATGAAGCACCTAGGAAGTCCTTATAGTACATCTGCATCCTAGCCTAGCCTATAAATACCTTAGATAAATATCAATAGTACACACCACAACAAGAAAGGGATGCTCAAGTTGCCATAGTTGAGCACTCACGGATGAATCACTAGTATGATTATGTGGACATATACAACGCTTGAGGTCATAACAAGCATAACATGTTAGCTCATGCGATGATGGAGGGTGATACTAATTATCCCTCTATATCTTATGATCAACATCTTGGTCAATTACATTGTGCTTCAACATCACCTAATTATGTGGAGCCCATTTCGTACCACCAATATCAGGTCAATGTTACCTCTTACAACCCTGGAAAACAAGTTATCAATATTTCTAGGGCTGAAGCACAAATCACACTTGTATTTATTGCCAACACATATGTGAATTTCCCTCACATAGTAGACCAAGTGAACTGATCTCATCAGGCACCTAGGCCAAACCTTGGTCACCAATAACAATTGCAATAAATAATGCATAAAAGGTTGTTGCCCATGCTAGTGCATCAAAGGTAATCAATCCAACATTAATCACCTCATCCAACATAATACCATAATATTTCACCTCAACAAAATCAAATGATTCCACCTCATCCACACCCATTTCTAATTCACACTCAACATCATAGACCACCACCCATCCATCATCAAGACCCCATTCACCCCAACAATACAATTATCAATAGGAATATGAAACCTATGAAGAACCACAACCAAAATATCAAGAATAAGTCAATATATATCTTGATTTAATGATGAAATACCTATTGATCACTTATTAACCACCACCTCCACTTCATCTAAGACAAAGGTAGTAAAACCATATAATCTCATTAAAAACCTACAAATTACTTACTGACCAAATCAACTCATTAGAAAAACAAGACTTGGGTGTGCGTTACAAAAACCCACATTAATGCAACTCAAAAATCATCCCCTCCATCCATCCGTGCCATCACCTCCATACCCACCTCACTTTGAAATGCCTAAACTAGAAAAGTTCAAAGGTGATGAAGACACACAAGAGCATGTGACTAGCTTCATGAATATTTACTTTCATCTTCAAGACAGTGATCCCTTAATGCTAATAAAATTTCTCATAACACTTTTTAGGGGTGCTTTGGAGTGGTACAATCATCTACCATGCCATAGCATATACACCTTTGAAAAATTGGATGATTCATTTTTGGAATGGTTCACCTTTAGTTTTAAGAAGAATGCTACCCTGACTAACTTGTATAACCTTAACCAATTTGAAGATGATCTAGTCATGGATTATGACAATAGGTAAAGAGCAGTCATAAACAAATTTCCCTTCACCTTACCCATAATGGAGATTAATCACATGTTATCTAGGGGTTGCTCAAAATATATTTCACTCTTGTTGTGACTTTAATAATATTGGACTTTCAGGAAATCCCTAGCCCAATCCAAAGTAATTGAGGACATCAAGGTCCAAGAAGGAGATATCAAGCTCTACAATAAAGAATGGCCTAACAAAAATGCTAAGGGAAATCAAACCCAAAAATAGGTAGCTCCAATGAACCAAGTTGTTTTGAGTACCCCTGGGACCTCGAACCAAATCCTACCTCAATTATCTAATTATTAGGCCCACCCACCACTCACACAATATTACCCTCAACAACCACAAAATTAATTACCAACACAACAACAATGTCCTCCTCGCCAATAAACTCCATTATCAAAACCTTTGGTGAATGCCTTTCATTGGTTGTGTGAGGCACAAGTAATCACTCTCCTTGAGATTCGTCCATAGGACCCAAATCATTCTAAACCTAAAAATTATAGGGAGGATTAGTACTACATTTACCATAGATAGAAAGGTGATGATATCCAGTCATTCTACTCCTTCAAAAATTTAGTGTAGGATATGATCGCGAGGCAAGAAATTCAAATTGATGATCCTTTTGCCATGAATAATTAGAACATGGGGGTCTATCAACATTCTTTTCCTCAACATGGAATAAACATAACACCTATCGTTACTATAGAACAAATAAAATAGGTCAATCAGATCTACACTACCCCATATAACCAAGGTTTTATAGGAATTATTAACATAGTGATAAGGAATCGAAGGTATTCAAATCAACCCACACAAGTTGTGGATCCTTCCAATATTCCTTCAACATCACAAGAACCAATGAAACCAACTCCAATCATACCTCCTCTACCTCACCTAATGCTTAAATTGAGAAATAGACTTACCCAAAGTCTAAAAATGGCCTCAGAAAAAATATCCATGTACGAACTCATACAACAATCATCTACACACTAAGAATATCTAATGGATATTTTAAAATTGATTGAATTACAACCAAAAGATGCCCATGCCTTTGCTAACTTTATGGAACAAATTCAATATTGCAAATATCTTACAATATTTTTTTATGATCATGAGATCAAAACCATACCTGTTGAAATTCTTGATCCACTATTGCACATCATGGCTAGTGTGGTTGGGATTACCTATAAATGGATCTTGATTGAAACATGCTCATCCATCAATATTATAACCACCACTGCACTTACACACCTCAACCTTCCACCATCACATATCACCACATCCATATTCACCCTCCAAGCCTTCAACTATTTATTGTGTTCCACTATTGGGACAATAGTCCTTCCTATTAAGGTTGAACTAAATATTATTCATACACTTTGCCATGTATTGGAAGGTTCCATGCAATACAAATTTTTGCTTGGTCGACCATGGATAAGAGACATCAAGTGTGTACCTTCTATACTGCACCAAAGCATAAAATATGTGCATGAAGATTAATTCCATTGTGTTCAAGTAGATTTGAAACCCTTTAAATTTTTCCACATGGTGTCACATCCTCATGAGTCCACGTTACTATCAACTTATTTGGATATTCAATCTAACCACCCCATACAACAATACAATCATCCACCACATGCCTTCAAACCTTCATCAGCACCTTGGGAGTCCTTTTTTATTCATCAGATCCTCCAATAAGGAATATAAACAAGGCACCAATGAGATCCCCACCACATGAACCATCATCACCTACCACATCCACATCTAACTCATCCAATCCACCTCCTGCACCTTAAATATCCACATATCCATATCATCCACCCACATCAATCTCATTCTTGAGGAAACAACCTTCAAAACTCATAGCCCATCACCATCCACCAATCCATACTCATCTATCCCTCCACCATAGGTGATAATTCATATGACTAATACGATCCTATGGGAATATTTAATACAAGATGTTACATTTACCCCTTGATTGAGTCAATAAGAGACTTTGGCAAAACTCATAATGCATAATTACCTATAGGTACCGTCATCCCCCTCAGATTCTTTTCAAATCAAACTAACTTTATCTATGGAGGTATTGATACCTCTATGAATGCACCTCTTATAACAAAAGAGTAAGAGCCATTCCTTGTGACCATCGATTATATTTCGAATCCATCCTTTGTGTTGTGATATATTTATTGCTACCATTAGCATGAGAATGTCTTGAATTGCTATGAATAGGGTCCTTGAATCTCGCTAAGACTACGGTATCAACTATCAATTGATAAGTCAATATTGGGTGTAGATGTAGGGAAAACCGTATTTTTTCCTCTTAAATTCTAATTCAATGTCAAGTGTGTGCGAGAGAGATTAGCTAGAATATTTGTTTCCCCAATTGAGAGTCTCTTTCCAAAGGAGACCTCAAGAATATGAATATCCTTAACACGACTAGACTCCTACTCAATGCTCTTTTCTTATGCCTTGTAGAAGTTGATTTTATGCTTGTTTGATCAATATTTTATGGGTTTATTAAAAGAAAACACCTAAGGTTTTTTTATCGCTATATATCAACTCTTTTTCGAGCCTTAACGATTATTTAAATCTAAATTGTCAATGATCATATAAATGCAATGCTAAGGCTTTTATCACATAAATATAAGAATACAAGAGATATCCTATATGCCAGGGTTATGCATAAGCATGAAATATCATAAATTGGCTCTATTTAGGATTTTTAAAATTTTGAAAAGGCTAGTTTTGGATCCTTTCATTAGGGCACATTCACCCAAAATTTATTGGGTGGAAGTTTTTTTGGGGTAAATTCACTTACCATTGATAATCATGAACCTAACTTTAATTTAATTCACCAACCTCAAATTACATATGATTTTTATTTTCCCGCCCAATTCACCTCCAATTTATAAATAATTTTATATTTTCCACCCAAATTGCCTTCAAATTATAAATTTTTAAAATTTTTCCCACCTAAATCGCCTCATATACTACCCGTATATATACTGTAATGGGTATCGATAAACATACATAAAAAATAATCTAACTCGAAAATAGCTCTGAAACAACGAAAAACTTGGGAAGGTTGCAGAGGAGTGCCTGTCGAAATAAACCAATCGATTGTAGAGGAGTGTTGATCGGTGTAATACGATCAGTTGTAGAGCCATGTCTGTTAGTATAAGCTAATCGATTATAGACCTGTGTCTATCGGTATAAGCCGATCAGTTGTAGAGTTGTATTTGTTAGCATAAGACAATCAGTTGCAGAGTTGTGTCTATCGGTATAAGCCAATCAATTGCAGAGCTGTGTCTATTGACATAAGCCTATAAATGTAGGGATTGTCAATCGGTATTTATTTATTGATTGCAGAGGTGCCAATCAAAATTAGTCAGTCAGTTGTAGAATTGATTAGATCATCATTAGTCGATCAGTTGCAAAGGTGTTGATCAAGATTTGTCTATTAGTTGTGGGGACTATCGATCATCGTTTACCTATTGGTTGTAGGGATTGTCAATCAAAATTTATCAATCGATTGTAGATGTGTCGATCAACATTAGTTTATCGGTTACAAGACCGTTTTAATCAGTATTAGTCGGTTAGTTGTAGTGTTGTCGATCGGTATTCATCGATCGGTTGTACAGTTGTCTGTCATTATAATACTATAGGTTGTAGGGAAAATAGATCAAAATTTATCTATTGGTTGTAGAGATGTCAATCGACATCATTATATTGGTTTCAGGGATGTGTGATCAGAATTTGTCTATCGATTACAGGGACTGTCGATCGATATAAGTTGATCAATTGTAGGGAAGTGTCTGTCAACAAAAGCCTATCGGTTGCAGAGGATTCATGACTAAAAATCAATAGAGTATTCTTCTTCCATTGTTATTTTTTTCAAATATCTTTTTCTGTGGTTTCATAGGCACTATAGGTGAACTATATGTAACTGTGGTAGACAACTATCAATGTCATCTGGTTGTGTGTCAGGAGCATTTCTCTTGTCAAAGACTGCTTCTTATCTCTTAGAGTATGTTTTATACGTAGTGTAGAAGTACTATCTACAACTGTGGTCGATAAGTATCCCTATTATATTGTGTGTTAGGAGTATTTTCTTGTTAGACTACTTCTTGTCTTTCAGATGTCATTCTACAAGGCAACATAGGTTCGTCTTAAGGGATGTATGCTATTTTCCTTCAAATTCATATACATTTCCTAACATCTGAAGGTTTTTCTTTACAGATACAATGTCACCTACTGAATATGGAAAGAAGGGAGGCCAATATTCTTGTAAAAATACAATTCTAGAATATTTTACACAAATATCAAAATACAATGAGGCATCAATCTCTATAGATTCTACACAACTTGCAAGTATAGACACCTTTTACCATCAGTTTTTTAAAAATTTTGTTCTTCTTAAATGTAAAACCTTTCTCTATTAATAGATAAATGGTTTTCTACTTATCTACCTCTTTTTAAATGCTTTGTAAAACTATATTCTATTAATTATTTAAAATAGTACCTTTTTTACAACAAAAAATGATAGAGAACACCAAACATTGAATGCAATAAACATTGTCGACCCTGATGTGCGTTCACTCGAAGATATTCCAACAGATGAGATGGGACCACATGATAATTTTCCTTATAATGACATTCAACAACCACTTCAAGATATTTTAAATTCAGACACATCAACCAAAAAATAAAAAGACAGTACAATTAAAATTCAGACCTCTTGGAAATATTATAGTCAAAAATCTAAACGTCAAAAGATAAGCGAATGAACTATTGGAAGGGATTTTAAAAATGAACGGGCATGGTTATACCCATTTATTAAGTGATATGGGAAACTAAATGTGTGTAAATGCATTATTTGTACATGGAAGCTAGGAAAGGATCATTTATTGTAAAATAAGAAAGACAAAATAGAAATAAACTATGGGAAATTTTACATCAAAGAAATACAAAGTGATGGAACAATTTTCAGATTTCATAGGTGGAAGGATGCAAAAAAATGTGTGCATGTGAGATATGCACTTGAATGTGAAAAAGTAATGAAATAAAAACAAAATCTTATTGAGAAGGGTAGAACAATCGAGGCACAATTTCAAAAAATTAATAAGACTATATTAGCCTCAAAGAAATTACAATTTGCTATTGTATACAATATTCTAAAAAAAGGTCGACCCATGTCTAATTTTGTTGATTTTAAGGAACACTTCAACTAGACAATGTACACAACCTTACTAGTTCACATTGGTCAGATTGAAGTGGTTGGGAAATGGTAAAATATCTATCACTGGTTGAGAAGGAAGACCTGAGAGAATGTGAAACAAGCCAAATTTATTTCACTTTTCATTGATGAGGTAACAAATTTTGACAACACATATTAGATTTCCATACATGTTTACACATTCAAAAATCATTTGAGACAACCTCATTTACTAGCACTACATAAGATGATTGAAAATTGTAATACGGAAAACATTTATAATGTTGTTGTAACCAGTTTAAAGGATATTGTTGGAATGGATGAAAAGGAAATTGCCACAAAGTTAATTTGTGTTGGAGCTGATGGTGCAACTACAATGCAAGGACAAATAAATGGTCTTTGTGTTAGGCTTCAAACTTCCATTGCCCCATATGTGATTCCTATTCATTTCATGGCTCATCGAATGAATATTGCATACAAAATTGTGAGAAATTTTGATAATGTAGCCAAAGTGGAAGAACTCATTCGCAATATACACTCATACTTTTCATGTAGTCCAAAAAGGCTTGTAGAGTTTCAAAAATTTTCTCTAGGTGTAACTGAAGGTAGAAAAATGTTAAAAGATGTGGAAACCAGGTGGATTTCACTATTTATTCCTGCAAAAAGGATATTTTCATAATATCAATCCTTGGTTGGTTTATGTATGCACATCGTAGAGATATTAACAAGGCAAAATATTTAATTTTTTATATGACTAACTTGGAAACTCTTCTCACATTATGTGGTATTCTACCAATGTTGTAAGAAATGAATACTATGATTAAACTTGCACAGGAAAGGGCAATCTATATTGTCAATTTCATGAGGATGAGAAAACAAATATGTATGATTATTGATAGGATTTATTTATTCAAAAAACATTTTGAGGATTCCCAGTTTGATAGTTGGAATACGTTAATTAATGTCAATGAAGCAAAATAACTTTTTAAAGTTCAACATCAACGATAATCTTTGTATTGCTATCAATGGAAAGTTGATTCATGTATATCATTTTGAAAAGTGATTAAATACTTTGAAATATGATGTTGAACAAGTGCCCATTACACATTTTGAAGTTGATGAGGTTTTGGATAGCACTAAGAATAAATTGAAAAGAATTGTAAATGCATTAACAAGTGAAATAAGAGATCGTTTTAAGAGAGATGAGACACTTGAGGCCATGGTTTTTGTTAAACCTAATTTCTCAAATCCTTGTGGTGAGCATAGTAGTAGAAGCGAGTTGTTTGTAAAATATATGGGTAATATTATGACATATTTCTCTAAAAGTGTGGAAATAAATGACATTGAAATCAATGGTATTCTAAACAAATATCTTTTGAGACATCAATCAACCAATTTTGGAATAACAATGGATAATAAAATTGCGCAATTCAAAAATCCACATGAGACTGGTTCAATTACGCGTTTATGGAAAAAATTGTATCGAAGTAGTGTCTTGCAAGATACTATGAGTGAATACTTTATTTTATATGAATTATGTTAGACAATGATTTTGGGATTTGTTGAAGACAAAAGGGTTTTCAGTGCATTAACTTTTGTTAAATCAAAAGTTCGTAACAAGTTGGACAAAAATTTGGAAATTTGTTTGAGAATATATGTGTCATTGTACGAGGTGGGTAAGTTTCCCTATGACAAAGCTTTGACATATTGGAAGTCCCTAGCAGAAAGAAGATGTCTCTTTAATATGGTTGATAATGACAAAAATGATTCAGGTAGGAGTGATGATGATATTATGGAAACACATAATTCACAATTGATTCTCGGCTCTTTTGGAGAAGTCGATAAAGATTTGTATTAGCTTCCAAAAATTTAAAAATTGCAACGATTATATGACAAATTCATATAATATAAGATTTTTCGAATTTGAAATCATTTTGTAAAATTTTAGTGATTTGAATAAATTCATATTATTAGTTATTTTCCATATTTTATATCATTTATAAATGTCAATGATTTGAAAATTTTCATATTGTCAAATATTTTTGGTATTTGATTTGTTGTAAAATTTCAGTGATTTGAAAAAATTATATAATCATTCAATTTTTGATTATTATGTATGTTTGCTTTTTAATGATATGAACAGGTCTATGTTTTTAATATTTATGATTTAAGCTATAACTTTGAGTAAGTTGAAAATTTGAAAACCATGTACACGTAATGATGCTATGTTAGTGAACTATTTGAATATGTTGACAAAACATAGTTGTTTTTCCTTTGACTTTAAATGTATGTTTGTATGTATCATTAGTATCATAAGTTGTATGATGTGACAAAACATATTGAATTTTCATGGTTTATGCTTTATCATTGAGTAAACCTTGTATACATACATAACTAGTAAAAATTTCTCTACATATGTATGAAAAATGCATGTAGTATATTACTCTAGCTATGGTAAATGAAAATTTAAACCCATTCATAGATATATCCATTGTAAACTCACTTTCAAATATAAAAATAATATAGCATACTATAAATTACCATATTCATTTTTATACAACTATAATGACTAACTATGAATGCACTAAAAATTGAAACCCATGCATAGATATATCCTTCGTAAACTCACTTTGAAATATAAAATAATATAGCATAATACAAATGACCATATTCATTTTTATACAACTATAATGACTATGAATGCAATGAAAATTTAAACCCATGCATAGACATATCCTTCATAAACTCACTTTGAAATAAAAAATGATATAGCATAATACAAATGACCATATACATTTTTATACAACAACTAGAATGACTATGAATGCACTGAAAATTGAAACCCATGCATAGATATATCCTTTGTAAACTCACTTGATATATAAAAACAATATAACATAATAGAAATGAAAATACTCACTTTAATATTACAACAAGAATGAATATGAATAAATGGAAATTTAAACACATGCATAGATATATCATTCATAAACTCATTTGAAAAGTGAAATGTAAAACAACATAGCATAATATATGGAAATTGAAATTTAACCCTTTCATTAATATCTCCATTGTAAACTAACATTTAATATGAAAACAATATAGCATAATAAAAAGGACAACACACTTTTCTATACAACAACAAGAATAACTTTGAATAAACTAGAAATTTAAACCCATGCACAGATATATCCTTTGTAAACTCATTTGAAAATTGAAATATTAAAACAACATAGCAGAATCCACAAGACAATAATAATTTTTATATCACAACATGAATAACTTTGAATAACATGTAAATCTATACCTATGCATAGATTAACAATATAGCATAATACAAATGACCATACACATTTTTATACAACAACTAGAATGACTATGAATGCACTGAAAATTGAAACCAATGCATAGATATATCCTTTGTAAACTCACTTGAAATATAAAAACAATATAGCATAATAGAAATGAAAATACTCACTTTTATACTACAACAAGAATGAATATGAATAAACTGAAATTTAAACACATGCATAGATATATCATTCGTAAACTCATTTGAAAATTGAAATATAAAACAACATAGCATAATATATAGAAATTGAAATTTAACCCTTTCATTAATATCTCCATCGTAAACTAACATTGAATATGAAAACAATATAGCATAATAAAAAATATAAAATGAAAATAACACACAATTATAAATGTAAATAGTGTAATAGTAAAATAATAAAAGCAAGTATCTTGTTTTCAAATGAAAACATATGAAATGTCTTAAAATTGTCTTTCGAAATATCAAGTTTTAAAATTCAATTTCTCACTTGAGAATATTTTCCCCCTTCCTCCACTCCTTTTGCCTTCTCAATGGCTTCCACAGTCTCCATAGAAATGACTCCTCCCTCTTAAGTCCCATGTTCAACTCCTTTTTCCTCATCCACTACTTCCACGATTACAAGATTCTGCATTCCAACGACTCTTTTCTTGGGCTAGGTAACAATACTATCAATTGCTACAGAATTGATAAAGATATTCTCAATATTTTGCATTCCATAAATAAGGGTGCTTTCTTATTTGCCAACATCTTCCAATTTTGGTCCTTGAACTTCTTTACCCTTCTTCTTTAGCAGAACATCAGGATCCAATCCGTTGCGGATAATGATTTTCTGCAAAATGTTGTTTTGTTGAACTGATTCCTGTGCTCTTTTTTTCATTTCCATGGAAGTTTTTAAGAACCTCTTTGCCATCATGAGATAGTCATACAGGTTTTGAACCTGATTCTTGAGATTTTCATACTTTACCTGCAAAAAGGAAAAATAGTTAATCAACATGAAAAGATAATTACATTTTAAAAAAGAGAACAAATTTTTTTTGAACACAAAAGTGATTAAGTCAAACCTCAACAACATTCTTTGCAGCTACAACAACAACAAACTTTTTCTTATCACTTGCCCATTCATTATAATAAGCTTGGGCCTCACCATTTATGTTCTCCAATCTATTCATCATAAAATTTAAAATTTCATTTGTGTATGATGTATTCACATTCAAAATGCCAGATTTGACTTACTGTAGCAGAGCCTCCATATTTTTAGGTTCATTTTCAACAACAATTTTTTTTTTCTATTTTTGAAAAATTATTGTATCGGGCATTAATTTCCTTTATCAACATCTTTACCCGATACTCCCATTTTTTCATTTCTGTTATATCTAAAAGTAGTAAATACTTAATTGTAGATTCAACATTATCAGAAACCAAATATTTTTCTAAAATATTTAATCTTTCATCCTCTTATCTAAGAGGAGCTTGACGGGTGCTTGTTTCCCTTGAAGGAGATTTTCTTGAACATTTTGCACCTTCATTTCCTTTGTCTTGAAGCAATTCTAATAGTTGAAAAGTAGTGTGTGTGTTATCTTGCAAAAAGAAATCTTTATCAAGTGGAACTTCATCCAACCCAAAGACCAAAAGCTTCTGGTATATCCTTAAAAGTAAAATTAGCAATAGAAATATGGTCGAATCCTAAAAAAGTCTTTGATGCTTCATTCTTTGAAAATTGTTGTGTTGCTTCTCTCTGTGGCCAAGATGGAAGAATGTATTTTCCAACTGGGAAGAATTGACCTCGCATTTGAGTTTGGTGTTGTGGAGGAGGGGGTGACATTTGTTGATTTTGTTGAAGAAATTGTTGTAAGGGACCTTGAAACATAAAAATAAAAATTAGTTATAAAATTTGTGAAGGTAGAAAATAAAAACTAGTTATAAAATTAAATTATGAAAATTGGTTGCAAACTTTGTTATAACACTTACCGACAAAAGAAAAAACATCTTGCATAGTTGTTGTTGCAAATGGAATGTGGGCATGTTGTATATCTAAAACAATAACAAAATTAATTAAAAACAGTAAAAAATTTATGAAAATTTTGTTTCAGCAGTAATTAAAACTTACTCCCCAAAGATGAAACCTCTTGTGCAACTACGCCTGTTGGCACAAGACGTGCAGCCACAGGTTGTTGAAAATCAGGAGAACTAGATCTACATTTCCTTGTTGATCTTCTCCTTAGCGATGGTGTTGTTTTCTTCGTAGGTGTTTCAGAATCTCCTGATTCATCTAGATTATAACCTCTGATAGTAGCATCCCGCTTTGAAGAGGAAGAGGATACTATTTTCTATGTTTGGTATAAAATGTCAAAATTACAAAAAGATAAACAATGGAAAAATAAAAAACATTACTTAAATATTAACAAAAAAGTTACCTGAACCTATTGTTCTGTCATGGCTAAATTGACGAGGGTTGAGTGCCAAGATGTTGGTACAGGAGTTTTCTGCAAATTATAAAAAAAAAATATAAAAAAGCAATAATATAATTACATGTGCTAATTTTCAATGAGGGTGAGGCATGGGTTTTCACATTCTAAATTTCCAATTTGATTCAATGTGAGACATAGGTGGACCAGTCAAATTTTTGGTGTGCAATACAATGGACCAAATACGCTAAGGCCCACATCGAAATTTATGTCGGCCTTCCTTGCAGAATGAGTATGGAAAGGAAGAATTCACAACATGCCTAAAGAAATTTATTTTCAATCACCAGTACGGTCAAACCCCTTTTGGACTTGGTGGACATAACTGTAAAAATACAAAATCAGTAATTGTACACCAGCGACAAGAATTTAAATTCAATTAAATAAAAAAATAGTTATACCTTGAAATTTTTTTATTTCACTTTGAAGTTAGTCTCCAAGTAGAGTTTGTCCTCATCAGTTAATTGGTATTTGGAAGTGACAGGCTCAACACCAGTGTGGGACAATGTTGTCAATTTGATGATATTTATGGATGTGAAATAAAGAACAATGTTTTTGTTGTTGACGACAAGATTTACCTTGAATGAATCCATATTATAAGATGCAATGATCCTCTCCACTAGTTTAATGTCCGTGTCGAAATGCAGAATTGAAACTAGACCTTGAAAACCACAATCCCTGACCCAAGACATGTTGTAACTTGGTGTTGATAAATTTTTTGAAATCAAGGGGTAAACCAAGTATTTATAATTAAATTTAAATATTCCAGGGGTTGTAGGGGACACCATAGGGTCTACGAGTATGGATAAGAAGATACAGTGGAAAAGGGTTCAAACGGAAGAAAAAGGGTTAAAAATCACTTAAAAATTAAGGTAAAATGATAAAAACAAAATAAAAGTGGAGGAAGAGGGTTAATATTGCATTAAAATGAGAAGAAAATGGATGAGAATGCATTAAAATGGGAGGAAAATGATTAAAAATATGATAGAAAATATGAAAAATGACTATTAATCCCTTTATATAGACTTTTCTGCATGCAATAAGCTCCTGGATGGATGACACGTGTCCTCTACATGCAATTGTTTAATGGATGGATGACATGTGGTACAAATGCACCACTACTACCAGTTGGGAACTTGATATTATTGCAGTACATCAACACACTTGAAACCAATCTACATGCAACTGATTTTCATGCCTGCAACCAATCAAAATTCTTGCAATCGATCATCATACCCATAGCCTATTGTCATGCCTGCAAATACTCATCATGCCTGTAGTTGATCAAAATTCCTATAGTCGATCATCATGTCTACACCTGATCATCATGCCTACAGCCGATCATCATGCCTATAGTAACTCGTTATGTCTACAACCGATCGATATTCCTGTAGTCGATTGTCATGCTTACAGCCGATCGGCATGTCTGTAGCTGATCGATATGTGCAGCCAATCGGCATGCCTATAGTCGATTGGCATACCTACATATGCTCATTATACCTGCAGTCAGTTGTCATGCCTACAATCGATTGGTATTCCTAAAGTTGATCGACATGCCTACAGCCGATCAACATTCCTACATCCGATCATCATGCATGCAGTTGATCATCATGTTATCGGTCATCATGTTAGCCTAAAGTTTTTCATATCAACCTAAAGATTTTAAGTATGTCGTACATTTTTTAGATTTTGCAAATTGATATTCATAGCCCCCAACACAGAAAAATTCACCACAGTTTGAAAATTTTTAGAGATAAATTATTGAAATTTGCCACGGTTTGAAAATTTTTGGAAACAAATAAATGCAATTCGCCATGTATACTTCTACAAATATCATTGGGATTCTAATACAATTCACCTTGATTTTATAAATAGATTTCAAGGTCGACCCCTTATGCATAACCCCGCTATATGCTTTTCAAGTTTGTATGAGTTAACTAAGAGATTTTGATATTTCAAGGTAAAACAAAGGAAGATGCAAGAAGACAAGTTAGCCTAAATATAACTAAATGATCAATAAGCTAATATTAAGTCTAGGGTTCCTTGATTGACTAGTTTAGAGGTGTTTTGTAAATAAATGAGAGTGTTTTGTAAAGCAATTAAAGTGTTTTGTAAATAATTAGGGTTTCTAGCTAAGGTTCCTTAATTTTTCCTCGTTAAATGATATTTTAAGACACAAAATAATATAAAATAGAAGGGAAACATAGAGAAAGGAAAATACAAAGCTAGAGAAGTTCCAAGTGGTAGAATCACCTATTTTAGAAGCTGCTTGTAAAATTCACCACTACTGCCAAATTTACCACAGGGGTGGCAATTTTGGTATCTGCATAAAAAGACCAAAAAAATTAGGATTTTTTGCTTTGAGGGGTTTGTTTGAGGGCTGGACAGGGTAGAAAACTTGTCTAAATAGTTTATCATATCCCTTGTTGATAAAAAATTTGAGTATGCTTACCTCATGGAGTTAATTTTGGCCTTTTGCCATATTTTAAACTAATTTTTACCAGATTTACCATTGGTAAATTTGATCAGTGGTAAATTTGGTTCTGAGTGTTTTTTGGTTGCCAAATTTGCCACTGACTATGCAGGGTGACGAATTTGGTTTGAACATAGGTTTTTGAAGGTTTTGGGGGTTGTACTAAGTGGATTTTGATAGGGTTCTGAGTTGAGATTGCAAGGGAATTATCCTAAAAATATTTTCTAAGTCTGTGACTGATAAAATAAGATATCTAAGCCACTAAATTAAGCAATTTAATGACTAATTTGAAAATACATGTAAAGAGGATGAAATGCCCAAAATTACTAAAATTTTTGATTAAATAAGGATGTAAAAAGATGAGGAATGTGTGTGAAGTTGTTAGGAATGATGTAGGGCAGCTAATATAACCTCTAACAAGATCAAATTAGCCTTTAAACAGTGAAATATTAATGAAATTGATGAAAAGTATAAGTGTTTCCCAAGATTTAGTAATCTACAATAGTAAGTAAATGAACAAAATGACAAAAATTATTATTAAAAATGGAAATGTAGAGGGATAAAATACATACTAAGATGTTAAAAATGATAGGGAATAGCCAATTTAACCTTTAGCAAAAGCAAATTAGCATTTAGTAGTGGAAATTTAATGAAAATGTTGAGATATGTAAAAATACCCCAAAACTTGTAAAATTTACAATAGTAAATAAGAAAGGGAGGGGGTTTGTAAGGGAAGCTATTAGTGGGATGATATTAGTGGGATGATAAGGTAATGAATACCTTATATCCAACACTAAATGGTAGCTTAGTGATGAGATGAGATGCTTAAAATGCTTTAAAATGCTAAGAAAACAAAGTTATGTATGTGTGAAATGAAGATAACTAGCATGCTAAATACTTAACATATGAAAGTATGAAAGCATGGAGGTGAAATAAACTGATTAGTATGCTTGTAATGGAGATAAAACAATGTTGTAAATGAAAATAACATCAAGTATTAAATGTTATGGAAGCAAAGTACATGAAATAACCCTACAAAATAGAGAGGTTAGTGGTCAAGATGAAGGTGCAAATAAGAGGACTCCTCTAAAACCTACAAAATAATGTTATATGCATAAAATATGCCTGAAAATGCTTGAAAATAGACCTAAAAATGAAGATATTAAATCCTACAAAACAAGGGTAAACCTTAAACAGTATAGAAGCATAAAATATGAGAGAAATTATGCAAGTAAATGAAGTTAGCAATCTAGCAAAGCTATGTTAGAGAGCTAAAATGAAAGGGTAGCAAGTAAAAGAAGGAGAGAACTATGCTAAGGATGATATCACTTAGCAATGGCATCTCCATTACACCAAGAATATCTCCTTTCCACCAAGCCCTCTTGCCTTGCTTGCCTCTCCTTCACAAGTGATTGTAAAATGGATGGGAAATGCTTGAAAATGCTTGCTAATGAAGAATGCTATGGAAGAAAAGCTTGAAAAGAGGATGCTAGAAATATTAGAAGAGTATAGCTACAGTAAAAAACCATGCCAAATGCCTACCCAAGGGGCTCCTTAAATAGGATTTGGGAGGGGAATTGGAGGGAAAATGGATAAGATTAAATTGAAAATTATGCATCTGGTGCATTGCTGGGGTGTGTGGGATCAATGGTAGAGGATAGAGGAATGCAATTCATATACTTCTAGCTTGTGCTAAAATATTTTGAGTAATTTGGCCAAATTCACCACTATATACCAAATTTCCCACTAGCGAATTTGGTGACTCTAGTGGTGAATTGGATTAGGGAGCCAAATTAATTTTTTAAATCATGAAATTTGAATATTTTCCAAATTTTCCACTAGCCAAATTTACCACTGGTGAATTTTTTAGGAGTGGTGAATATGGTTAGGGTCAATTTTGATTTTCAGAACTCAATTTTTGTATTGTTGCCAAATTCTCCACTCATCTTGCCAAATTCACCACTGACAAATTTGGTTAGAGTGGAAAATTTGGTAAAGGTCAATTTTGAGACACAAATATGATTGGTTTTGGGAGGTTTTGTGATGTTTACAACCATTGCAAAGTTTCACCTGGTGTGTCAAAATTACATGTTTACATTTTACCCTAGTTTTGATGTGATGTCTATGAAATTGCATCAAAAGTTAAGTAGTGATACTCAATTTTGACCTTGTGATGTATTGATGTTGTATTGCTTTGTTGATTTGAAGAGTTGATTATGGTTTCGTTCGTCTTTATTTCTTTTGTATCATCATGTATATATATGCCTTATTTTACATGCCTTGATGTTCAAAGAAGATCATTTTTCCCCATGGCATAGTCTCTTCCCTGAGAATGGTATGCCTAATGACAAAATTTGGGGAAAATTCTTAGAAAATTGGATACTTGGCTAAGTTGGCGATGATAGGTAGGTAGGTTAAAATGTGGAAATATAGGTAATGGAACCCTCATTTGCACCTTATCACTTTCATAAAAGTAGAGAGAGAGACAATATGTTAACCAAGGAGATGATATATAACCAAAGATGAGTACATCGTGTGGATGTCGTTCAAGGGATAGTGCATGTGTCAGAGTGATATTGATAAGTATGTTATTTAGCCCAACTTAAAATTTTGAATTTTAAGCTATCTTTTTTTAAATTTGAAAAGTAGTGGTGAATTTGGCACCAGTGGTAAATTTGGCACTAGTGCCAATGGTAAATTTGGTCCCAGTGGTGAATTTGGCATTGGTAAATTTGGTGCTAGTGGTGAATTTGACATTGAACTACAATTTTTATCTTATAGTTTTAGGCATCGATATGTGTCCAAATATAGTCATATTTCACTCATTGGACAACATTTTTCAAGTCCTATCTTAGTGGTATTTTTGTATGATTTTGAGATGATTTGATAGGCCTTTTGACTAAGTTTTGGATGTGGTTTTGGTAGGCAATAAAGGTCTTGGTGAGCTGGGAGCATCACCCTAAGTTCTTGGAGAGCATTTTAGTGAGTGAGTAGAGGGTGAAGGATGTGGGAGTATTGTTAGCTACTGGGCTATATTATGTGGCATATATAACCAATTTAGAGTTTGATTGATGACCCTTGCAGAGAGGTGGTACCCATTTTCTAATACCTTCATGCTACCAATGGGTGAGGAGTTACATTAGAGGATGTATGACATATCCTCAAAGGTCTTGTTTGAGATGTTCATATTCATAGAGGGATGTATGCATATGCTAGGAAGTTAGCCTTCGTAGAGAGGGGTAACTTCACTGGGATAAAGGAAAAATTGAGGATTAATTATGCTTATGTAGGAGGGCACATTGATCGACTAACTACATTCCTATCATCCATTATGTTAGGTATGATGATGGGTAACACTAGTAGATGCTTCATGTTGTGGGTATGGGGAGATATTATAGTAGGACTGAGGTATGAGTAGATCATCTATGTGTAGGATCCTACCATATTGGTGAGGTTATACCACACTTTGTCTCAAGTGGTATATAAGCAGGGCAAGAGCTTGACATGTTGTACTTTGCTCTAGGTCTAGGCATGGGAGCATATAAATATTTATCATCATATCATAGTGATGAGGGGTATTGACTCTGAGAGATCAATAGTCTATAGGTGGGATATATGTGTTTGACCTTCCTCTTGCTCTCTAGCTTGGGCAAGATACTTGCTGGATGATTTAAGGGTGGCGAACATTATTTTACGACCATGGATGGACATGTATGTGTGGTCATATGACCAAAAGGATTTGCCCAAGCTAAGGAAAATATATTGGTTGGATGATAGGAATATGTGCTATGAGTTGTATCGATATGACCATGTGTTACGCCAACATAGGGAGGTGCAGGGAATACCAGTATTTAGTGAGGTATGGATATAATGAGTACATTGTGAGACATGGTGGGATCCTATGGATCCCAATACCTATGTGGAGGCCAATGCAAATGATCATGTGGTACTAACCCCTATGAAATACAATGTGGGGATGGTGATGGAGTATACTGGCTAGCATAGGGGATTTAGACCTCATCGATTAACAGTGGGTCCAGAGTCGAGGGACCTGAGACATGCCTTTTAGGACATGCTCAATACCCTAAGAGGGACTAGGTATCCCTATGGGAGAGGGAGGTGGTAGATGATGGTGGCTATATGGAGAGTTGGAGGATCATCCAATGCTCCCTTGGATATACCTCCATTGAACATGATCCCACTTTTAGGTGTCTCACTTTATGGAGTAGAGTTGATTTCAGGTGGAGTATGGATAAATTTTAGCAGGGTGAGGCTAAAATTTGGTGGAGTGGGGTTATATTTTGGTAGAGCATGACCAAAATATGGTGTCATGAAGGAGGCTTTGGTGGTAGAGCTAGAGGTTATTTTTTGTACTTTAGAGGAGGTAGGAGATAGCTAGCAACTTTTGAGGTTATGTGGGTGGAATAGGTAACCAGAGTTTGGGATAAGATGGCTTAGATGAGGGTTGCTAGTAAGGATATTATATCTAGGCTCCAGTCAACTCTAGATTGAGTTGAGGAGGAGTATACTATGGATTAGGAGATCATTTATAACCAAAGGTTTGAGTTGGGGTAGGTGAGAGTTACAAGAGAGAAAACTATTTTTGAGCTTCAATCAACTTTGGCTTGAGTGGGGAGGAGCATGCTATGGACTAGATTATTTATAGCCTACAATTTTATTTGGATTAGATGAGAGGAGATAGGGATGAGGCTCAATCGTAGGTTGGGCAAGGCTTAGATGCTATAGTAGTGGCTATGATCATGGGACCATTAGAGTAGGAGATACAAGGTTCTAGGATAGAGCTATAGGCTGTGAGGGTAGAGTTACAGTCATTGAGAGTGAAGCTACAAGCTTTGAGGATGGAGTTTACCAATGCTTTGGTGATGCTACAATGTACACATGTTCAAGCTAAGAGAGAGTAATGGCAGACCATGTATTAGCATCAACTATATCTTGTAGAGGACCCTATTGAGTGATGAATGTTATCACCTTCAAGATCATGATCAAGGGCCACTTCAATGAGTGACACCTCCTAGATATTTGTTAGCTTTAATCTACCCCCTCTTCCTCCACTAGGAGGTGATGGGGGAGAGGTTGGTTCTACCAGTTAGGTAGGATTAGGCATATTCTAGAGTGAGTGTACCAATTTTTGGGATGTGGTACACCCTCCTTTCATGAGTTGAGTGTATCATTTTGTTTTTCTTTGTGATACACCTTCTCCAATGGTATGTATGATATGAGGTATTATATATATGATGATACTTGTATTTTGTTGTAAATTTTTGACTCTTTGTGGTTTGACTATGTTGTAAAAATATGTATAATATTTTTATGTATTGATGTGTTGAGATTATATGATGTATTTGGCTAAGTGATTGTAGTCTTGATTGATTGATGGTTTTGTGGAACCATGATGATGATAAAATGCTAAGGGAGGGTAGTTACCATATTTGAGAGATGTATCTATATGATTCAGATGTATGCTATGAGAGATGGTCTCGGGAACTAATATAGGAGAATGCTCATGTATTTTGGGACACTCTATCTCTTGTGTGCTTTTGTAAGAGGAAACATCATCTCATCATGTCTAAATGGTGGCCTATGAAGCCATGTAAAAGACAAGAATTTAGGACATGATGAGGTACCTATCATATGTACATGGTATAAATATATGTTTTTCTTCTCATCAGTGTTTCTCTTTGTAAACACTTAATTGTGTAGATGAGGTACCTATAATATGTACATGATATATATATATATATCTTCTTATCAATATTTAAGTGTTGCTCTCTACAAGTACTTAACTGTGTAGATGGGGTACATGTAATATGCACATAATATATGTATGTTTCTTCTCATAAGTGTTCAAGTGTTGCTATCTAAAAGTAGATGAGGTACTTGTAATATACTCATGATATATATGTTTCATTTTCATCAATGTGTAGAGGAGGAAAAATTCCCTATCGCATACAATTCTCAAGGTTGGATCTGCAAAGGGAGAGAGCCTTAAGGTGAACCGTGGGGGTATGTTGTTCTCTATACTCAGTGCTAAAATGGGGGAAAGGGTTCACCAAGAATGAATTTAAGGACTCACTCCAAGTCCACGTGATTTCAATAATGTTTTGATGTATCCGATTCAAGACAAACACCTATGTTTGACCTTTCTAGATCAATGCTATGAAAGATAAAGAACACTGCAAAAATACAGAATGCAAGAAGACAAGAGCTAACCCTAGAATGATTATTTTCTTTGAATTATTTCTAAACATAGGGTTTCAAGACATAAAGTCTTTAAGCAAGGGTTCAAGAGATGATGCACAAATATAATTAACCCTAAGTGCACACTATATGTTGTTTTTCTTTTAAATGCCTATAAACCAATTAAATATATTTATTTTAAATCATATCTAGGGTTTATAATAGAAATATAATACACTTAGAAAACAACCTAAATATTAATTTAAATATTAATTGGAACACTTAGCTTATCTGATGATTTTATAATTTAGCTTATCTGATGATTTTATAATTGCTTAGTTTATCTGATGATTTTATAATTGCTTTTATCCTTTGTCCAGTGATATCAAAAATTCATGTTCCTGGAAGATAACTTGGAAAACACTTGGAAAATATAATCAGCATTAGGGGGCCTACTTAGACCACAATACAATAGTTCTTAGAGGCACAATAGTCAAGTCCCTTAGGTCCTTTTAGCTGACCTTTGAAAACAAAAGCAAAAATTAACCTTTGGAAGAAATCAAGCATATCAAGATATAGTAGAATAAAATGATAGAAACACAAAATAAAATGTGATATTATGCTCTATATGTAGCCTAGAATGCAAGTATGAAAACTAGAACAATAATTTACCTGTAGGTATAGCTCAAGAAAAATCGCAACCCATAATAGGCAATCGCAATATCACACCAATGAAATCATGCCCCATAGAGGCCCGGGGTGTGATTTCACAAAAGTGAGACAAAACATGTTAGATCGATGTGAAATAATAAGTGTTAGATGCAGTGAACTAAAATATGCATGTAATAGAATGAATTCACCTGACATAGAGTGAGGAAGCAAGCAGAAGGGTTGAGACCTCCAAAAATAGTTGATCTCTCTTTAGGGCTTCAATACAAATCCACCAAAGCAAGCAATAGCAATAAACAATCCAATGCAATAGAGAATAAATCAAAATTCATACTTTAGAGTTAGCTTCCTTGTGGGAGAAGAAGAAGTATGTAGATAAAATAGCAAGCACTTAAACACTTTGTAATAATAATCATGAAAAATCATTATCATCAATTATCGTCGTGCTCTAGAAATTAATCCAAACCTTCCTTCTATAGCGAATTTGAAGGTGAGATGATCAGGAAAATTGGGGAGGACCGACATAAAACATGGAAAATCTGAAGAATTAGAATTTTCTTGGAGAAAAACCCTAAAAGGTGAAATCATGCCCTATCAAGATCGATTGCCATTTCACCCTATGTGAAATTGCACCCCATCATGGCCGATAGTGATTTTACCCTATTCGAAATCGTTCCCCATCAAGGGTGAGAGTCATTTTACATAGAGATGGAAAAAATATAAAAGAGGTGGGATAAGCCTAAAATCCTCTTTGATGCATCTAAATCCAAGTAAATGCATCAAATAAATATGTAGACCCCTATGGGCAAGAAGACAAAAAAATAGAGAAGGCATGTCTAGGTTTGGATAAAGGGATGGTGCAAAAAGGGTATCACGAAGGACACTCTGGACTTTTGCACATTAGGTGAGAAATTACTACCATTAATGTCTCTAAGGTTAGGGATGCCTCCTCGAGTTTTGAAAGGAATGCAAATTCCTTAATAAACTTAAAAAAGGTAAATAAAAACAAAATACAAAAATATGGAGAACAAAGCAAGTAAACAAATAACAGAGCAGAGAGCACTAGTTATAGCGTGAATCTAATGCAGCTATCATGAAATGCATTTATGAATATAAGAAAAGGAAATAAATAAAAATGGGAAGACAAGAGAAGAAGAACATAAATAAGAGGAATATCCAAAGGTCAACCATAGAAAGTGAGAGAAGTTGATCAAGAACCCTGAATAAAGAGTGTTATGCCCAAAATAAGGTCCAGGTGTGGAGTGAAAACCAACTAAGATTGCTCAACTAGTTAAACTATGGAGCATAACCCACTATGTATGATTGCTTGCTAGTGACTGCTATGGGCGATTACCCGCTAGGATGTATGTCAAGACCTGCTAAAATGATCAAGGAGCTTATCTTGTAATAAAAATGCATTTTTGACAGATAATGACACATTCTAGACGAGATTCAACATTAAGGGGAGAAGTTCAAATGTTAATGTGCATTTTGAAATTAGCAAAGTGTATATTAAGGGGGGATGTTAAAATATTAAGGTGAACTTTACCTAATCTAATGTGCACTTAGGCTAATAGGGTTAGGGTTTACTTTCTACAAACCCTAATCTCTTCTTTTGCTATAAATATGTACTCATCCATGAATAATATAAGATCATCTCTTTTGGTTCTAACAAAAACTATAAGACAAAATATACTTATATTTCCTTTCACAATATGGTCACATAAAATTTCATCTAATAAAGTCCTATAGTTCCCTTTAAAAGTATTTCATAATATAACTATATTTTTGAATTCCATATATATATTTTTTAAGAGCAATCAAGAGTAATAAAAAACTTTACAAAGTAAAATTTATGTTATTGTAATTATGTGTCTCTTGTTGTCTATTTAAGCTTTACTACGACAAAATATCATAGGTTTCCATATAAAATAGCCATAATATTAAAGGTGAAAATAATATTATAATGAGTAGAATAATATATGAGCAAATTAATATGTATATCAAGGCTTATATAATAAACTAAATAATATTTATTTATATACTAAAATATGAATGTAAATGGCCTATGTCATTTTGTAGACACCTAAAATATTTCATGTTTAGGAGACTACTCATATGGGCACCTTTGTAGACCATATGAATGATCTTGGACCTTTCCAAGGCTAAGTAGTGATTCTAATCACTCATTTAGGCAATCTAGGCCTATTCAGCCTTAGTCGTTGATGACATCAGTAGCTAAGATCTCAACCATAGTTAATAAAAGTGGCTAGGATCCTATCTATGCTGAGCAAAAATGACTAGTATTATAACAAACTTGGGCTCCCAAAGCCAAGCAGAATCAATTGCAACGGTCAGTTTGCAACAACTTTGGAGTGGTTTTGGATGAGGAAGATTCCAAAGGATTCCTTACAAATGTTCAATTCAACAACTTCTTGATCTTGACTTCCTTGATAAGCCAATATCGAAATGTGTAGAGTCTATTTATAGACCCCCCAAATAGGTAAATGGAGAGATAATTTAAATGCAGTGAAGCCTTGCTGAACTAGAGAGCCAATTTCAACCCTTGAGGAGTGCCAATATGTTGTCCATTTGGATAACAACACCTACATTTGAAGCAATGGAGTTTCCAAGATCTTGAGAAGTAAACTTACCATTTCACACCAAGCTGTAGCACCCTAAAATTGGCATAGTTAAACCATCAGTAAAAAGATTAAAAATTTGAATTTTAACCCCGAAACCGCCCGTTAACCGCTCACCTCATTTTTCACACCATTTTTAGAAGTTGTTTTGACCGTTGGATGATATCGTCCCAAATTGAAAGAATTCATCTGGAACAGAACGTCCAGACGATTTCGTCCCAAAACCAAATTTTCATAATTAGCCTTTGTTTCAACAACCACTCCAACTCGGGCAGAAGTATATCTGCACGGTTGGAGATTCCTACATTGGAGATATCCCATATTGGGATAATCCCCAACCTCCTAACCTCCCCCTAATCCTATATAAACTTGGGATTTTCCCAGTTTATCCCCCTGGCTGATCATTTCCTTGCAACTCTAGTTTTTTGTTGTATTAGAACATCCTCGCCCCCATCATTTGCATTTGTATTTTCAGGTTTTATTGTAGGATTTTACTATGTTTCAGTCGGAGGAAGCTCGGATTGTCGCAGGCGATCCAACATGATTTTGAACGATCCTGTCGAGATCGACAACGATCTCGTACGATTGCAGATGATTTTGACTGTAGTTCAGATTGGGGGCAACCAAAGCCCCGAGTTTGCATTTTCTACCTTTCTTTCTTATTTAATTATGCATTAGATCGATTTATTTTTGTTTTGCATATTGGAGTTCACCTCATTTAGCATATTTGCATGATAAAATTTAAAATAATTTATTAAAATAGTGCATCCCATTTGATTTGCTATCTGGATTTATTATTTAAGCATCTATACTATTATTTATATAATTTTGCATCATTCTTGCAATTGCATTTTTAGTTTTTGGTGTTTATTTCCATGATTGTAGATTTTTGATGAATTCGACTGACGAATTTGTCAGGTTTCTGACGATCTTGTATGATCTTAGATGATTGCTTGTGATTTGGGATGATTATGTACAATTACAGATGATCCTATCATATTTGGGATGATCTGGACTCCTACAAGCTTCAAAATCTTCATCAGACATCAGGAATCAGGTGTATTCCTCTCCATTTCACATAGTCTCTGTATTTAGGATTCATTCATGTTTTTTGTATTTATATAAACCCAAAATTTCATATAGAATAACTTAGATTCATTTTGGCCAACCTAGGAATATGAATTATTGAATATAAAATGAACACATCAAACCCATTCTCAACCTAGGTGCGGAAACTGCCACTCAAATTTTCTTGGTGAACCCCACCATCCGTCAAAAATTCACCCTTATACCCCTCCCCCGAGAGGCGCGACCTTCAAAGGGCCTCTCCGTCCGAGGTATTGTCCCATCCTTCTTGCATCCCCCTTCCTAGCATGGATCCTTTAGCCTGAAGGTAAGGATGCAAAAAATTTGGGCGATACATTTTGGTGAACCCGACGTGAAACTAAAACACCTTTTGAAAACAATCCAAAAAAAAAAACATTATTAAGAACATCTAGAATCATTAGAAAACCGTTAAATTTGCATATCATATTTAGATGGTAGATTATAATAGAAGACGAGCTGTCACCATAAATGTTGAAAATCAATTAACGGCCATAGAGATTACTTCTATGCTTAGAGTACCTCAAAGAAATAGAGTCCAACCTTTGTGGAACGAACTTGATAGGAGATTGGGCATTATTGAATCTAGATCTGCAAAACTTACTCAAATTAAGAGGTTTGTCCTAGATAGAATACTGGATCCTGATCAGGTGACTTTGTACCATGAACTTCAGAGAGCTTGCCATAAGTGGTTAGCCGATAAAATAGCACTTGTGTCTTTTGAATTATACACCTTTGAGGAATACCTTGAGAAGGCAGTTATAGTACATAAATTTCTATCTCGTATAGAGGATCAAGAAGTCATTCTTACAGATAGAAAGAGATGGAATAGAGTTCCTAGAGCTGTGTTGTATCGAGATTATTGCCATGAACTTTATTTTTACAAGTCAGAGTCTGAAGTAGATCATATTACCATAGCACACTTTGTCAATTTCTTGAAGAACCACTTCCAATTTGAAGAGGAGCATTTCATGACTCCCGATGAACTTGATCCTATCAACAATATCCATAAAATATTTATAGAAAACTAAGTCATTCCTTTTACTATTGTAATTTCTTGCAACTAACATGTTGTTTGTTATTTTTATACTTGTGAAATAATAATACAAAATAAAAATAAAAATGAAAAAAACCAAAACCGAAAAAAAAAACAAAACATTTCCTTTTTAAGTATTATAGTAGGTATATAGTTAAAATATATACCTCTCAACCCTATCGCATATATATATATATATATTTTTTTTTATATATTTATATATAAGTATATATATTTTCTAAAACCTAAGTTTAGCACAATGCCTAGACTTAGGAATGGAAAACAAATCGAAGAAGAAGAAGATTGGTTAGGAAAACCATTAATTGACCAAAATGTCCCTCCTGAGGACCAAGTTTCGGAAGAAGGAACCCTAGACCAGCAAGAAGAAGAGCTTGCTGTAAGAAATGAACAAGAAGAAAATGTTAGAGAGGAAGGATCCTCATCCCCTAAAATGTCTCCGGGAGGAGCTGTCACTTTTGAGAACATAGAACAATTCTGGAAGTTCATTAATACTAATATTGGTGTTTTTAATAGAGCAATCCATATGGACAAGGATCAAATTAGTGACACTCAAGCAACTCTAGAAGAAGTATTTCACACACGCACTAATCCCTTGTCCTTTATTGATCAAGAGAGTGATCAAGCTGGACCATCCAATTTGGATATGGTAGCTATGATCTAGAATATGCAACAACAACAGGTTATCCAACCATCTAAAGTGCCTGTTAGCAAGCCTAGGGTCATTCCCGCACAAAAGAAACCATCATTTACTGCTCTATTTTGCCAAGCTATTGAGCAACATACCTCAAATAAAAAAAAACCCAAAATAAAACCAAACACCAATTACCAAAAATCTGGGATACAACATAATACTATTACAAATCCCCTTCATAATACTCTTCCTACCAACACTTTGCATAATAGCAATATAGCATCTAATCCTTATGTCACACCATCATACACTCATAAATACCATACCTATGTCCCACCGAACCAATATTGTGGACAAACTAGTAATCTTGAATATGTGGTGAAACAGTCAGTTTCTTGCATGGACCAGATAGATCCCTACTGTCCCCCGTAAAATTATCGAGAGATGTGTAGTCAGCATTTATATCCTATAGTTGTAGCACAGCCGTATCCTAAAAATTTTCCTATGCTTGTTCTGCCCATATATAAAGGAACGGAAGATCCCATAGAGCATCTTCGCATGTTTAGGATAGCATGTCATGATATATCACATGATGACTTGTTATTACTAAAAATGTTCCCGAAAAGCTTAGGAGGAATGGCATTAGAGTGGTATTATCAATTACCCACTAATTCTTTGAGGAATTTCGAAGAAACTATTGAGTCTTTTGTCCATCAATTTAGTGCCTACATCAAAAGACATGTGACCATTAAATATTTGTATAACTTAAAACAGGACAAAGATGAATGCTTTACTGATTTCCTAGCTAGGTGGAGATAGTTGATAGGAAAATTGCACTTTGTGTTACCTTATAGGGAGATGTTGGACATATTTATTAATAATTTGCAAGAGCAACTATCTTACGAATTATCAACTGCTACCTTGACCACCTTCGATCAGGATATAGACTTAGCCCGAAGAGTGGAAGATGCTCTCATTAGGAGAGGCCAGCTTAAAAAGAAAGATGATGAGAAAACATCCAAAAATCAATATAAGAATAAACAAGTTGTGGGTGATGGAGTCACCGATAGTAGAAATATTGCTAATGTTAATGCTGCAAAGACAACGAAGAAGTTTATACTGAAACCTCTTGATAAACCTCCTCGAGAATTTACTAGGTTAAATCAACCTTTATCAACTATTCTATCGTAATTATTAGAATGAGGCTTGATTCAATTACCAAATATCTGGGAACCTGATCCAACTATACCCGGATACAAAGTTGATTTACACTATGACTTCCATAGAGGACCTGGACACACTACCAACTCTTGTAAAAGATTAAAAAATAAAATACAAGACTTGATTGATAATAATGAGATGGAGGTGCAAGGCTTTCAACCTAAGCAAAATCCTCTTAATAATGTTCAAAAGAACATCCCACAAAACCAGAATCAGAATGCCAACCAGTCATTGGACATCTTTCAACATCCTTTACCAAAACATGGTAAGGAGGTGGCTAATCAAATTGAACATCATAATGTCCCTCCTCCTGCCTGATATGTAGGAACTATCAGTAGGCATTTACCTGCTCATGATCTGGAAATATTTGACACAAATTTATCCATGGTTATAACCAGGTCTCTACATAATATTCAGATACCTGATCTTAGTGATACCAAATATGAGAATGAGAGTGATATGAATATCACATCAAATCAATCGAATAGCTCTGAAGATAAATCAGATACTATTCACCCTATCACAAGTCATATGGTTCCAGAAGAACCATTTCCAAGAAGAGTCACTACTAGACCATCGTCCCACAAATTACTTTCTAATGAGTTAGCTATAAATGCTAGACCAAGACCCATTCATCATCCGTAGAATAATGTTGTGGGTACCATCAGAGCTATTACTAGACAACATGCTCAAAATTCTCAACAAGATCAAATTAAGAATGGTGGATCAGCTCCATTTGTTTTGAAGGTTCCTAATAAAGGGAATCATGCACCTAATGTTCAACCTAAACCTCATTATAATATTAATGAACAATTATCAAATATTTCAACTAGAATTTCTCACTTGGACCTTTTAAGATCTTCTCCCACACATAGAGATGAATTAATGCTCACATTAAGCTAGATGATGGTACCACAAGAAATTCACCCTCAAGACATGGCCAATACTATAATAACTCATGAATTTGATTGTATTGACTTCCGGGATAGAGACATACCGCAACATAGTTTACATAAAAATAACCTCTTATATATTACCGCCTTAATTGGAGATGTAGCAGTCAAACGAGTTTTGATTGATAATGGTTCATATTTAAATATTTGCACTTTTGACTTCTACCAAATATTTGGATTTAGAAGTGATGAAATGAAAAGAACTGATATGATTATAAAAGCTTTCAATGACAAAATACAAGAAACGTGTGGAGTTATTACCATTCCATTGCAGGTTGGTCCAAGAACCTTGGACACAACTGTGTTTATTGTACATTGCCCTACATCATACAATATACTCTTGGGCCGCCCTTGGATCAACGCGATGTGAGCTGTTCTCTCAACTTTACATCAATGTGTGAAATTTGAATTTAAGAATCAGTTGGTTACCATTCATGGTGATCCAAGACCCTTTGATATGTGTGCTTTGGCAGAACCTATTGGAGTTCAATTTTACCCCGCACTGTCATCCACACATCCTAATTCTCATTATCCATCTAAACGTGTGAAACTCACACCCACAATGTCATCTACTTCTTCTCCATAAGATGCACCTTCACATATAGCTCAACCATCTTCTGAACAAACTGCATTAGGAACTAAGAAAGATCCTAATCCCACAACCAATGTCTCTTGTTCTACTCCTATAACTTCTATACCTATAATAGACCTATCTATTGACACCTCTACACCATCTATATCCACCAAATGCATATTATCTACATCAGAAGACGTAGGAAATGTTCCTTCTACCTCTGATGCTCTTACTGATGAGCTCTTACCCGATCTATCTAAAATTCTTATATCAGAAGAAATGAATGTTTCTATGCAAGATTCCCTTATTTTAAATAATTTTCCACCATATCCTCATACCTTGGGCCTCCCATAGCCTATGGGAAGTATTTACCAAGTCGGGAGCTGTGCCTTTATTTATAAGGGATATGACGGGTAGAATACCCAAAAACATCAGAACTCATTATGATGGATATGCTCGATGTTATTTTACTAATGAGTATACTAAATCCAAACCTATAATACTTAAATTGGGATATAAAGGGAAAGGTTTGGGACCTTTCCAGAATGGTATGAAAGAACCTTTTGAGGTAGAGTCGTGGCCCGCTCGATATGGTGTGGGCCTATTTTCTAGTAAGGGTCAGCCATTTGAGGATGATGACCATATTATATGTTACCAAGATTATTTAGATGAACGCAATGGCTTGCATTTAATAAATAAGACATTCACATGTAATATGGTATCTATAGCTTATCCTAAGATGATCACTAAATCCAACGATGAGTTGGAGGGAGATATCTTTCATGATGTCTCCGTTGAGGAATTATTACATAATAGATTTTATTTTGATGGCTCTATACCTAGTATAGCCTAGCTTGAGGCCACGAATCCTCAAGACAAATTATCCAAGTTAACCTTGGAAGAATTATAGGAATTGGGTGTTTCACCCACCCCACCTAATTTTGAGAGAGATATACACATGGAAAATGTCATAAAAATTAACATTGGAATCGAGGATAACCCTCACATAATCAACATCGAATCAGAATTGAGTCAAGAAAAATAGGATAAATACATTGCATTTCTTAAAGAATATGAAGATGTCTTTGCTTGGACATATGAAGATATGCTAGGTTTAGACCCTTCTATAGTTATGCATCACCTAGTAGTCCATCCGGATGTTAAACCTGTTAAATAGAAACTTAGAAAAATGCATCCTAAAGTGGCCTTACTAGTCAAAGGAGAGTTAGAAAAACTCCTGAATGTTATTTTTATACAAGCCATTGATTATGCTGAATGGATCTCGAATGTAGTTCCAATAACTAAGAAAGAAGCTACTAAGGTTAGGGTTTGTACAAACTTTAGAGATATTAATGTTGCATGCCCTAAAGACGATTTTCCCCTTCCCAATATGGATCAGATCATTGATTTTACTGTTGGGAGTGGAATGATATCCTTAATGGATGGATTTTTTGGTTATAATCAGATCAGGATAGCTCTTGAAGATCAGGCTAAAATAACCTTTATTACCCCTTAGGGGACCTTTTGTTGGAAAGTGATGCCATTCGGTTTAAAGAATGCAGGTGCAACCTATCAACGAGCCATGACTTATATCTTTCATGATATGATGCATGATATACTACATGATTATGTAGATGACATTATAGCTCATTCTACTAAAGAAGATGACCATTTAGATGACTTGAGAAAAGTATTTAATTGGTTAAGGGAATATCTTATCCGATTGAATCTAGCCAAATGTATATTCGGAGTTAAGTCCGATAAATTATTGGGGGTTATAGTTTCTTTACGTGGCATCGAAATTGACCCTCTCAAGATTACGGCTATCACTGATATGCACGCACCTACAAATATATCTGAATTACGGAGTCTACAAGGTAAGCTTCAAGCCATCCGTCGCTTCATCGATAAGCTGGAGGATAAAACTAGACCCTTTCTTAAGCTTCTTAAGAAGGATGTCTCTTTCCATTGGGACAACGAATTTCAGGAAGTATTTGAACTCCTAAAATAATATCTTCTTAACACACCTGTACTATCACCACCTAAACTTGATTGCCCATTTATCTTGTATATTTTTGCT